>CAUYQU010019139.1:0-63850 GCA_963574635.1 Cheracebus regulus | reverse complement strand
CTGAAATGCCTACTTTCTTTGTTGCAACAAAACCTGGTTTTTCAGTTTTCCCAACACCATTTATTAAACAGGGAATCCTTTCCCCATTGCTTGTTTCTGTCCAGTTTGTCACAGATCAGATGGTTGTAGATCTGTGGCATTGCCTCTGAGGCCTCTGTTCTGTTCCATTGGTCTATATGTCTGTTTTAGTACCAGTACGATGCTGTTTTGATTACTGTAGCCATGTAGAATATGTTGACATCAGGTAGCATGATGCCTCCAGCTTTGTTCTTTTTGCTTAGGATTGTCTTGTCTATGTGGGCTCTCTTTTGGTTCCATATGAAGTTTAAGGTGTTTTTTTTTTCCAGTTCTGTGAAGAATGTCCTTGGTAGCTCGATGAGGATAGCATTGAATCTATAAATTACTTTGTTTGGTATGGCCATTTTCATGATATTGATTCTTCCTAACCATGAGCATGGAATGTTTCTTCATCTGTTTGTGTTCTGTCTTATTTCCTTGAGTAGTGGTTTGTAGTTCTCCTTGAAGAAGTCCTTTATATCCTTTGTTAGTTATATTTCTAGGTATTTTATTCTCCTTGTAGCAATTGTGAATGGGAGTTCGCTCATGATTTGGCTCTCTGTTTTTCTGTTATTGGTGTATAGGAATGCTTGTGATTTCTGCCCATTGATTTTGTATCCTGAGACTTTGCAGAGTTGCTTATTAGTTTAAGATTTTTGGTTGAGATGATAGGGTCTTCTAAATACACAATCATGTCGTCTGCAAATAGAGACAATTTGACTTCTTCCTTTTTTAACTAAATTCCCTTTATTTCTTTTTCTTGCGTAATTGCTCTGGCTAGAACTTCCAATACTATATTGAATAGGAGTGGTGAGAGAGGGCATCCTTGCCTATTGTCAGATTTCACATGGAATGCTTCCAGTTTTTGCCCATTCAGTATGATATTGGCTGTAGGTTTCTAATAAATAGCTTTTATTGTTTTGAGATATGTTCCTTCGATACCTAGTTTATTGAGAGTTTTTAGCATAAAGAGCTGCCAAATTTTGTTGAAAGCCTTCTCTGCATCTATTGAGATCATCATGTGGTTTTTGTCTTTTGTTCTGTTTATGTGGTGGATTACATTTATAGACTTGCTTATGTTGAACCAGCCTTGCATCCCTGGAATGAAGTTAACATGTTCATGATGGATAAGCTTTTTGATGTGATGTTGTAATCAGCTTGCTAGTATTTTATTGAAGATTTCTGCATCAACATTCATCATAGATATTGGCCTGAAGTTTTCTTTTTGTGTTGAGTCTGCCAGGTTTTGGTATCAGGATGATGTTGGTCTCATAAAATGATTTAGGAAGGATTTCCTCTTTTTGTATTGTTTGGAATAGTTTCAGAAGGAATGGTACCAACTCCTCTTTGTACATCTGGTAGAATTCAGCTGTGAACCCGTCTGGACCTGGACTTTTTTTGGTTGGTAGGCTAGTAATTGTTGCCTCAACTTCATCCCTTGTTATTGGTCTATTCAAGGTTTCAAGTTCTTCTTGGTTTTAGGCTTGGGAGGGTGCAAGTGTCCAGGAATTTATCCATTTCTTCCAGATTTACTGATTTATGTGCATAAAGTTTTTTCATAGCAATCTCTGATTGTAGTTTGTATTTCTGTGGAATTGGTGATATCCCCTTTATTGTTTTCTATTGCATCTATTTGATTCTTCTCCCTTTTCTATTAATCTGGCTAGCGGTATGTCTATTTTGTTGATCTTTTCAAAAAACCAGCTCCTGGATATAATGATTTTTTGAAGGTCTTTTTGTGTCTCTATCTCCTTAAGTTCTGCTCTGATCTTAGCAGAAGAAAGGATATCAGATATTGAAGATCAACTCAATGAAATAAAATGAGAAGGCAAGAACAGAGAAAAAAAGAATGAAAAGAAATGAACAAAGCCTCCAAGAAATACAGCATTACATGAAAAGACCTAATCTACATTTGATAGGTATACCTGAATGAGATGGAGAGAATGAATCCAAGCTGGAAAACACTCTTCAGGATATCATCCAGGAGAACTTCCCCAACCTAGCAAGGCAGGCTACCATTCAAGTCCAGGAAATACAGAGAACACCACAAAGATATTCTTCAAGAAGAGCAACACCAAGGCACATAATCATCAGACTCACCAGGGTTGAAATGAAGGGAAATATGCTAAGGGAAGCCAGAGAGAAAGGTCGGGTTGCCCCCAAAGGGAAGCCCATTAGACTCACAGTGGATCTCTCCACAGAAACCCTGTAAGCCAGAAGAGAGTGGGGGACAATATTCAACATCCTTAAAGAAAAGAACCTTCAACCTAGAATTTCATATCCAGCCAAACTAAGCTTCATAAGCGAAAGAGAAAGAAAATCCTTTATGGACATGCAATTGCTGAGACATTGCATCAATACCCATTCAAAAATGGGCGAAGGTACTTTTCAAAAGAAGACATATGAGGCCAACAAACATATGAAAAAATGCTCATCATAACTGGTCATTAGAGAAATGCAAATCAAAACCACATTGAGATACCATCTCAAGCCAGTTAGAATGGTGATCGTTAAAATATCTGGAAACAAGAGATGCTTGAGAGGATGTGGAGAAATAGGAACAGTTTTACACTGTTGGTGGGAGTGTAAAGTAGTTCAACCATTGTGGAAGACAGTGTGGCACTTAGTCAAGGACCTAGAAATAGAAATTCCATTTGACTTAGCAATTCCATTACTGTGTATATACCCAAAGGATTATAAATCATTCTATTATAAAGACACATGCACATGTATGTTCATAGCAGCATTGTTTACAACAGCTAAGACCTGGAACGAACCCAAATGCCCATTGATGAAAGACTGGACAAGGAAAATATAGCACATATACACCATGGAATACTATGCAGCCATAAAAATTGATGAATTTGTGTCCTTTGTAGGGACATGGATGAATCTGGAAATCATAATTCTCAGCAAACTGACACAAGAACAGAAAATCAAACACTACATGGTCTCACTCATAGGCAGGTATTGAACAATGAGAACACATGGACACAGAGAGGGGAGAATCACACCCTGAGGTCTGTTGAGGGGTGCCAAGGGAGGGACAGCAGGGTGGTGAAGAGGTAGGGGAGGGATAACATGGGGAGAAATGCCAGATGTAGGTGACAGGGGGATGGAGTCAGCAAACCACATTGCCATGTGTGTACCTAGGCAACAATCCTGCATGATCTGCACGTGTACCCCAGAACCTAAAGTACAATAAAATTTTTTTTAAATCTAATAAATACTGCTTTCAATTGAGGAAAACAAAGGGAAAATAAATCCAAATTGACTTCAAATTACTCTATTTATGTTTATTCCTTATTCTAAATTCAAACCAGACTCAGTCCCAGGGTTATGCCTTTAACCTGCTGTAGGATATATTTCAGCTTTTTTTTTAACTTATTAGTGGAAAGTGATATTGCTTTTTGGTCATAATACTAAAGTCATTTTTCTCCATTCTGGTATCTTTTACCTGTCGTAACTCTCAGTTCCAGCAGCAAAGGTTCTCAGGGGAACTTCTACTGTTGACAACTGAAATTGGAAAAATCTTCCAGAATCCTAACACAGACTCCCCTTGTGCTGAGTTTTCTTTCCTGAAGGGACAGATATACTAAAGTCCAGAAACAGTGTGCCTTAGAAAACACAGTTTTAGAGAATTACATGTAGCTGGTAAGGTATTACAAGTAGTAGATTCAGATTTTTATCATTGAAGAGATAATATCAAAATACCAAATGAAACTCATGCTTATTTTTATTATGATTTAGTTAAGATAGTATTAAATTGGAATGTGGAAGAAACAAGTTTGCTGCAATGCTTCTTTATTAAAATAATAGCTAATATTTAGTTAACTCTTTTTCCAAGTACAGCAGTATACCACTATGGAAAGTGTAAATGAAGCAAAATGATTAATGTTAAACTGCAGCAGAACCCCAACCAAGCACATTCTTCTGTACAAATGATATCTAGGTTAGCTATTTCTATATTATCAGGGTTTACATCTGTATCTATCTCACATATAATATAAAAATATTTTTGTATAACATAACACGAGGTGTTTAAATGATAAGCACTGATTGATAAATATTGATATTGGTAATATAGAAGAAAAATAAAATATAATACACTATTATTAGTACAAAGTTTTATATTGTTTAGTTTTACCCTCATATCAAGACTGTCAAAAAGGAATGCCAAATATTTATAACTGCTATAATCTTCTTCATGAATTCTAGAGATAATTATAGCATATCACATTTACTCTTTTTTTTAATTTTTATTATTATTTTTTTTATTTTTGGTAAATGACTTGAAGTTTCTACCTGCTGACTTAATAGGAAATCCTGGGCTATCTTTGTCTTTTACTGGCAGGCTAATTGGAGAAGACTATAAAGACCCAAAGGAAGACAGTACAAGTTATGACAGAAGCCTTTGTTTCTAGATGATTTTATGGAATAGAGTCTCTATCCCTATCATTTCCTGCAATCTAAATTCAAGCTATTTGTTATAGCAGATAGTCAACCTCACTAATATATCATTCATCCTAAATTTACATATGCATGAATATCATAATTGTAATACTTCTGTCTTGCTTCCTCTGGGAAACTTTTTTCTTGGATATGTAGTCATAAAATTAAACTAATTTCTTAGATACTCAAGACACATGTTCTTGCTTTTCTGATTTTGTTTCTATCAAAAACTCTTTGCTTTAATTTTGAACACGTTTGCCTCAAAAAATATAGAAAATGGTATTTATTTATTTAAACAGGTTAAGAGATGCTTCATGAAGTAGAGGGCTTTGTCTTTAAAACCAGATCCTATAATAATGCTACTATGATAGCACTCAGGAAATTTTTAGTTAATTATTTATTAAAGTACCTCACTTGAGTTCAGAAAATCTAAGTTTAATTATAAAATATATTTATTAAAAACACACACATATAAATATATATATACTTATTTAAAAATATCACAGCCTCAAGATAAAGGGATGGAGGAATATTTAACAAGCAAATGGAAAGCTAAAAAAAAAAAGGAGGGGTTGCAATCCTAGTTTCTGATAAAACAGACTTTAAACCAACAAAGATCAAAAGAGACAAAGAAGGGCATTACATAATGGTAAAAGGACCAATGCAACAACAAGAGCTAACTATATTAAGTATATATGCACCCAATACAGGAGCACCTAGATTCATAAAGCAAGTTCTTAGAGACCTACAAAGAGGCTTAGACTCTCATACAATTATAGTGGGAAACTTTAACAATCCACTGTCAATATTAGACAGATCAACAAGACAGACAAGTAACAAGGATATTCAGGACTTGAACTCAGATCTGGGCCAGGCAGACCTAATAGGCATCTACAGAACTCTCCACCACAGATCAATAGAATATACATCTTCTCAGCACTACATCACACTTATTCTAAAATTGACCATATAAGAGAAGTAAAACACTCCTCAGCAAATACAAAAGAATGGAAATCATAACAGTTTCTCAGACCACTGTACAATCAAATCAGAACTCAGAATTAAGAAGCTACTCAAAACCTCACAACTATATGGAAACTGAACAACCTGCTTCGAATGACTACTGGATAAATAATGAAATGAAGGCAGAAATAAAGACATTCTTTGAAACCAATGAGAATGAAGACACAATGTACAAGAAGCTCTGGGACACATTTAAAGCTGTGTGTAGACAGCAATTCATAGCACTAAATGCCCACAAGAGAAAGGAGTAAAGATCTAAAAGCAACACCCTAACATCACAATTAAAAGAACTAGAGGAGCAAGAACAAATAAATTCAAAAGCTGACAGGAGACAAAAAATAACTAAGATCAGAGCAGAAGCAAAAGACATAGAGACACAAAAAACCCTTCAAAAAAGTCAATGAATCTAGAAGCTGGTTTTTTGAAAAGATAAACAAAATAGACCACTAGCCAGACTAACAAAAAGAGAGAAGAATCAAATAAATGTGATAAAAAATGACAAAGTGGTCTTCACCACCAATTCCACAGAAATACAAACTACCATCAGAGAATACTGTGAACACCTCTATGCAAATAAACCAAAAAATCTAGAAGAAATGGATAAATTCCTGGACACTTACACTTTCCCAAGATTGAACCAGGAAGAGGTCAAATCCCTGAACAGATCAATAACAAGGTCTGAAATTGAGACAGCATTTAATAGCCTACCAACCAAAAAAAGTCCAGGACCAGACAGTGTCAGAGTTGAATTCTACTAGAAGTACAAAGAGGAGCTGGTACCATTCCTTCTGAAACTATTCCAAACAATAATACAGAGAGAATTCTCCATAAGTCATTTTATGAGGCCAACTTCATCCTAATACCAAAACCTGGCAGAGACATAACTAAAAAAGAAAATTTCAGGCCAATATCTCTAATGAACATCAATGCAAAAATCCTCAAAAAAAAAAAAAAAAACTGGCAAACTGAATCCAACAGCACATCAATAAGTTTATCAGTCATGATCAAGTTGGCTTTATCCCTGGGATGCATGGCTGTTTCAACATACACAAATCAATAAACATAATCCATTACATAAACAGAACCAGTGACAAAAACCATATGATCATTTCAAAAATGCAGAGAAGGCCTTTGACAAAATTCAACAGCCCTTAATGCTAAAAACTCTCAATAAACTAGGTATCGAAGGAACATATCTCAAAACAATAAAAGCTATTTATGACAAACCCACAGTCAATATCATATTAAATGGGCAAAAACTGGAAGCATTCCCTTTGAAAACTGGCACAAGACAAGGATGTCCTCTCTCACCACTCCTATTCAATATCATATTGGAAGTCTTGGCCCAGGTAATCAGGCAAGAAAAAAAATAATAAAGGGTATTGAATTAGGAAATGACAAAATAAAATTACCTCTACTGGCAGATGACACGCTTGTATATTTAAAAGACCCCATCATTTCTGCTCCAAATCTCCTTAAGCTGATAAGCAACTTAAGCTAAGTCTCAGAATACAAATTCAATATGCAAAAATCACTAGAATTCCTATATACCAATAACAGACAAGCAGAGAGTGAAAGCATAAGTAAACTCCCATTCACAATTGCTACAAAGAGAATATACCTAGGAATACAACTAACAAAGGATATGAAGAACCTCTTCAAGGAGAATTACAAACCACTGCTTAAGGAAATAAGAGAGGACATAAACAGACAGAAAAACATTCCATGCTCATGGTTAGGAAGAATCAATATAGTGAAAATGGCCATACTGCCCAAATTAATTTATAGATTCAATGTTATCCCCATCAAGCTACCACTGACCTCCTTCACAGAACTGGAAAAAACCACCTTAAACTTCATATGGAATCAAAAAAGAACCCTCATAGCCAAGAGAATCCTAAAGAAATAGAACAAAGCTGGAGGCAGCACACTACCTGACTTCAAACTATACTACAAGGTTACAGTAATCAAAACAGCATGGTACTGGTACCAAAACAGAGACATAGACCAATGGAACAGAACAGATGACTCGGAGGCAATGTCACTCATATACAACCATCTAATCTTTGACAAATCTGACAAAAACAAGCAATGGGGAAAGGATTCCCTGTTTAATAAATGGTGTTGGGAAAACTGGCTAGCCATATTCAGAAAGCTGAATCTGGACCTCTCCCTTACACCCTATACAAAAATTAACCCCAGACGGATTAAAGATTTAAACATAAGACCTAACACCATAAAAACCCTAGAAGATAACCCAGGCAATACCATTCAGTTCATAGGCATAGGCAAGGACATCATGGCTAAAAATACCAAAAGCAATGGGAACAAAAGCCAAAATAGACAAATGGGATCTAACTAAACTTAAACGCTTCTGCACAGCAAAAGAAACAAACATTAGAGTGAACCAGCAACCAATAGAATGGGAAAAAATTTTTGCAAGCTACCCATCTGACAAAGGGCTAATATCCTGAATCTATAAATAACTAAAACAAATATACAAAAAGCCCCAAACAACCCCATCAAAAAGTTGTCAAAGGATTATGAGTTCTAAAACCATGAAACCTTAGAAGAAAACCTAGGCAATACCATTCAGGACATAGGCCTGGGCAAGAAAAGATACAGTCTTTTTCAAACAACCAAATGCTGAGAGAATTTGTCACTATCTAGCCAGCACTACAGGAACTGCTAAAAGGAGCTCTAAATCTTGAAACAAATCATCAAAATACATCAAAATATAACCTCCTCAAAGCAGAAATCTCACAGGACCTATAGAACAATAACACAATGAGGAAATTAAAAAAAAAACGGTATTCAGGCAACAAATAGCTCAATACATAGAACAGTACCTCATATCCCCATATAAATGTTGAATGTAAATGGCCTAAATGCTATTTACAAGATACAGAATGGCAGAATGGATAAGAATTTGCCAACCAAGTATCTGTGGTCTTCAAGATACTTGCCTGACACATAAGAGCTCACATAAATTTAAGGTTAAGGGGTGGAAAAAAGATATTTCATGAAAATGGACACCAAAAGAGAGCAGGAGTAGCTACTCTTCTATCAGACAAAACAGACTTTAAAGCAATAGCAGTTAAAAAAGAGAGAGGCAATATATAATGATAAAAGGACTAGTCCCACAGGAAAACATGACAATCACATATATACGTATGGAACACTGGAGCTTCCAAATTTATAAATCAATGATCGTTATGCCTAAGAAATGAGATATACAGCTACATAACAAGAGTAGGGGACTTTAATACTCCACTTACCGCACTAGACAGGTCATCAAGACAGAAAGTCAACAAAGAAACAATAGATTTAAACTGTACCCTAGGACCAATGGACTTCACAAATATTTACAGAGTACTCTGCCCAATAATTGCAGAATATACATTCTATTCATCAGCACATGGAATATTCTCCAAGGCAGACCATATAATAGGTCACAAAACAAGTTTCAACAAATTTAAGAAAATAGAAATTATATCAACTACTCTCTCAGACCGCAGTGGAATAAAATTGGAGATCAACTCTAAAAGGAAACCTCAAAATTATGCAAATAAATGGATATTAAATACCCTGCCCCTAATGATCCTTGGGTCAACAATGAAATCAAGATTAAAATTAAAATTTCTTTCAACTGAATAATAATAGTAACACCTATCAAAACCTCTGAGTTACAGCACAAGTGGCTCTTAGATGAAAGATCATAGCATTAAATGCCTACATTTAAGAGTCTGAACGAGCCCAAATAAACAATCTAAAATCACACCTCATGGAGCTAGAGAAGTAAGAACAAATCAAACCCAAACCTATCAGAAGAAAAGAATTAACCAAGATCAGAGCAGAACTAAATGAAATTGGAACAAAAAATACAAAAGATAAATAAAACAAAAGGCTTGGTTTTCAAAAAATAAAATTGATAGAGCATTAGAGAGATGAAGAAAAAAATCTTAATAAGTAAAATTAAAAACAAAATAGGAGATATTACAACTGATATCACAGAAATACAAAATCATAATTCAAGGCTACTATAAACACCTTTACACACTTAAATTAGAAAACCTAGAGGAGATAGATAAATTCCTGGAAAGATATAACCTTTCAAGAGTACACCAGGGAGAAACAAAAACTCCGACACATAAATAACAAGCAGCAAGATTGAAATGGTAATAAAAAAAATTGCTAGCCAAAAAAAGTCCAGGACCAGACAGATTCACAGATGAATTCTATCAGATATTGAAAGACGAATTGGTACCAATCCTACTGATACTACTCCACAAGATAAAGAGGGAATCCACCTTAAATAAGTCTCTGAAGCCAGTATCACCCTAATATCAAAACCAGGAAATGACAAAAATAAACTATAGGCCAATATCCCTGATGAATATAGATGCAAAAATCTTTAATGAAATACTAGATATCCAAGTCCAACAGCATATGAAGAACATAATCTACCATGATCAAGTGGGTTTCACACCAGGGATACAGGGATATTTTAACATCTGCAAGTCAATAAATGTGATATACCACATAAGCAGAAGTAAAAAATAAAAATTCACATGATCATCTCAACAGACACAGAAAAAGCATTTGACAAAGTTCAGCATCACCGTATGATTAAAACCCTCAGCAAAATCAGCATGGAAGGTCAGATCTTAATGTAATAAAAGCCATCTATGACAAACCCATAGCTAACATAATACTGAATGGGGAAAAGTTGAAAGAATTTCTCCTTAGAACTGGAACAAGACAAGGATGCCCACTTTCAGCACTCCTCTTCAACACAGTACTGAAAGTCCTAGCCAGAGCAATCAGACAAGTTAAAGGAATAAAGGGCATCCAAACAGGTAAAAAGAAAGTAAAACCATCACTGTTTGCTAGTTACATAACTGTATACCTAGAAAATCTAAAATACTCCTCCAAAACTCTCCTAACTGACAAATGAATTCAGCAAAATTTCAGGATACAGAATTAATGTACACAAATGAGTAGCTCTGCTATACACCAACAGCAACCAGGCTGAAAATCCAATCAAGAACTCAATCCCTTTTATAATAGCTGCAAAAAAGTAAAATACTTAGGAATAATCCTGACCAAGGAAGTGAAAGCCCGGTACAGAAAAAACTACAAAACACTATTGAAGAACCCATCAATTAAACAAACAAATGAAAACACATCCCACGCTTATGGATGGGTAGAATCAGCATTGTGAAAATGACCATAATAGCCATAGTCCCAAACGCAATCTACAAATTCAATGCAATTCCCATCAAAATATGATCATAATTATTCATAGAACTAGAAAAAAATCCTAAAATTCATATGGAATGAACAAAGAGCCTGCATAGCCAAAATAAGACTAAGCAAAAAGAACAAATCTGAAGGCATCACATTACCTGACTTTAAACTATACTATAAGGCCATAGTCTCCCAAACAGCATGGTACAGATATGAAGATAGGCATATGAATTAATGGAACAAAATCAAGAACCCAGAAATAAAGCCAAATACTTACACCCAACTGATCCTTGACAAAGCAAACAAAGACATAAAGTTGGGAAAGACACCCTATTTAACAAATGGTGCTAGGATGATTTATAAGCCATATGTAGAAGAATGAAACTGGATCCTCATCTCTCACTTTATATAAAATAAACTCAAGATAAATCAAGGACTTAAATCTTAAGACTTGATGGCTGTAGGTGTGTGGTGTTGTCTCCAAGGCCTCTGTTCTGTTTCATTGGTCTATATTCTGTTTTGGTACCAGTATCATGCTGTTTTGATTACTGTAGCCTTGTAGTATAGTTTGAAGTCAGGTAGCATGATGTCTCCAGCTTTGTTCTTTTTGCTTAGGATTGTCTTGACTATGCAGGCTCTCTTAGAATGGTGATCATTTAAAAAATCTTGAGATAACAGATGCTGGAGAAGATGTGGAGAAATAGGAACACTTTTACACTGTTGGTGGGAGTGTAAATTAGTTCAACCACTGTGGAAGACAGTGTGGTGATTCCTCAATGATATAGAAATAAAAATTCAATTTAACCCAGCAATCCCACTACTGGGTATATACCCAAAAAATTATAAATCATTCTATTATAAAGACGCATGCACATGTATGTTCATTGTGACACTGTTTACAACAGCAAAGGCCTGGAACTAACTCAAATGCCCATCAATGATAGACTGAACAAGGAAAATGTGGCACATATACACCATGAAATACTATGCAGCCAGAAAGAATGATGAGTTCGTGCCCTTTGTAGGGACATGGATGAATCTGGAAACCATCATTCTCAGCAAACTGACACAAGAACAAAAAATCAAACACCGCATGTTCTTACTCACAGGCGGGTGTTGAATAATGAGAACACATGGACACAGGGAGTAGAGTATCACACACTGGGGTTTGTTGGGAGATGCAAGGGGAGAGACAGTAGGAGTGAGGAGGTTAGGGAAGGATAACATGGGGAGAAATGCGAGATAGAGTTGATGGTGGGGATGGAGGCAGCAGACCACCTTGCCATATATGTACCTATGCAACAATCCTGCATGATCTGCACCTGTACCCCAGAACCTAGAGTTAAAAAAAAATCTAAGACTTGAAACTATAAAAATTCTAGAAGATAACATTGGAAAAACTCTTGTAGGCACTGTCTTAGGCAAAGACTTCATGACCAAGAACCCAAAAGCAAATGCAGCAAAAATAAATAGCTGGGACTTAATTAAACTAAAATGCTTCTACACAGCAAAAGAAATAATCAGCAGAGTTAATGGACTAGCCACAGAGTAGGAAAAAATCTTCACAATCTATACCTTTGACAAGGGACAAATATCCAGAATCTACAAGAAGCTCAATTCACCAAGAAAAAAACAAACAATCCTTTCAAAAAGTCGGCTAAGTAGATGAATAGACAATTCTCCAAAGAAGATATATAAATGACCAACAAACATATGAAAAATGCTCAATATCACTAATGATCAGGGTAAATGCAAATAAAAAGACAATGCAATACTACCTTACTCCTAAAAGAATAGCCATAATAACAATAATAAAAACGTAATAGATGTTGATGTGGACGTGGTGAAAAGGAAACCCTTTTACACTGCTGGCAGAAATGTAAATTAGTAGAACCACTATGGGAAACAGTGTGGAGATTCCTTAAATAACTAAAAGTAAATCTACCATTTTATCCAGTAATTCCAATACTGTGCATCTGCCCAGAGGAAAAGAAGTCATTATAAAAAAAGATACCATCACACACGTTTATAGCAGTGTGTGAAAATTTCGCAATTGCAATTTTGAATTTTTACAATTCACAACTGCAGAAATATGGAACCAGTCCACATGCCCATCAATTAATTAGTGGACAAAGAAAATGTGTGTGTGTGTGTGTGTGTGTGTGTGTGTGTGTGTGTGTGTATACACACACACCATGGAATACTATTCATCCACATAAAGGGATGAAATCGTGGCATTTGCAGCAAACTGGATGGAATTGGTCATGGTTATTCTAAGTGAAATAACTCAGGAACAGAAAACCAAACATCGTTATGTTCTCACTCTTAAGGGGGAGCCAATCTATGAGGGTGCAAAGGTATAAAAATTATACAATGGACTTTGGAGACTTGGGGGAACTGATGGGAGCAGGGAGAGGGATAAAAGAGTACACATTGGATACAGTGTACTCTGCTTGAGTGAATGACGGGTGCACCAAAATCTCAGAAATTAAAAATAAATAACTTACTCATATAACCAAACACTACCTGTTCCCAAAAAGCTATTGAAATAAAGAAAATTTTAAAAATTGTCTTTTAACATTTTAATATACTTTTCTGTAGTACATATTTATTGGCCCTAGGTTTTTAACTATATAGAAAAGTCCAACACTTTAAATTTTGAAAACAATTATGTTTCCCATTCTTTTTCTTGAACTCTTGAGTATCACATTAGATATATGTCTAATTGTCAATATCACTCATTAAAGTGGTTCACAGAAAATAACAAAATTTTATTTTTATTTTATCTTATTAAAAAACAAAGTCCAAGTTAACCAATGTTAAAGTTTTTTTGAATTCTGAATTTCTAAAATATTTCCCTTCCTTGAGCAAATCTAAAATGTTAGCAGGAGTTTTTGATTCATTCAGACATAGGGCAGTGTTTCTAAATTGGAATATTATATAAAGATTGGCAAACTGATTTTAATGAAGCTTCAAATTTATAAATGATCACAAGATAACACATTTTATTCTGAGTGAGTTCCACTGGCATTTCTATAGACTTTTCTACTTGAAGTAAATATAAAAAGGAACTCAAATCTCTCTATACATGTTAGTATTTTCACATGTAATACAAAAATGAGAAGATTGAAAACTAATTTTTATCTGGTTATTGGGTCAGAGTTAAGCATTATTTTTAATTATCTTACTTCTACCATTGCTAATTAATTGTATGTGGCAATTTTCCAGTTTGCTTTACAGCTCTTATTTTAAAGTTTAACTATCTTTCCAGTGAAAAAGCTGTGAGAACAGACAAGATTTCTGACAGTTTTACACTTTGGGTATTTTTGACATTATGGAAGGTTATGTTACACCAATGACTAAATTTCTTTGTTGCTAACTATACACTTAATCTGTTCTATAAAATGGATATTGAAATATTTTCTTAGTGATATATTCCTAAGAATGAAAGGCACCAGTTAAATAAAAATCACCATACTCTATTCTTTGGAAGAGGTATTGTAATTTTTGCTAGCAAAGACATTAAAATGGTCTGTTCAAGGAAAATTATAAAAGAAAAATGATTTCATATGAAAGTTGAATCACAATTTAAAACTATCTTAAATATATATGACAAAAAGTTATATTATTACACAACTTACCTATTAAGTTTTTTATTTAGATACACATGCATTTAAAAAGCAATATACTATTTTCTAGTTGTGAATTTTATGATGACATTATTGAAACCTATTATCTCACTTTACATTTACCACGTAAAGTATATTTTATGTAATTCAAAATATATCATATGCCACTTAATTATTTAAAAAAAGAACCAAACTACTTCTGGAAATGGAAAATCATGATTGAATTGCCAAATAGTTATACATCAGTTGAGGACTCATAAATAGCTGAAAAGTTTTCTAACATGCTTAGATATTTGAAAAAGTTGAATTTCCTGACAATTAGTGATGTTAAGCACCTCTCTATGTGCTTTTTTTTAAAAAAAAATATATTCTTTGGAGGAATACCTACTTATATCCTTTGCTAAGATTTTAAGTGTTTTTTTTTTAATTTTTGTTTTGTTTGCTACTGAGTTGTAGGAGTTCCTTATATATTTTTGGCATTAACCTCTTATCAGATGTGATAGTGATTTGTAAATATTTTCTCCGTTTCCTTGAACTGTTTTATGCCTCTGTTGTTTCCTTTGCTCTGTAGAAACTTTTACATTTGATGTAGTCCTACTATTTTTGTTTGTGTTGCTTGTATATTTGCTGTTATATCCAATAAATCATTTCCTAGACCAATGTTAGGATGGTTTTCCCCTGTGATTTTTTTTCTAGAGTTTTACAGTTTTAAATCTTACATAAAACAAGGAGATATCACCTCACATCTATTAAGATGGCAATTGTAAAAAAAGATAACAAATATTGGCGAGGATGTGGAAAGATCCATGTCACTGTACATTATTTGTGGGGATGTAAAATGATGCCATTGCTTTGAAAAATAGTATAAAATTTTCTCAAAAAATTAAAAAAACTGAAAAAGCATATTATCCTACAATGCTACTTATTGGAATGTATCTAAAATAATTAAAATTTGGATCTTGAAGAAACACCTGCCCTCTCATGTTTGTTGCAGTATTATTTGCAATAGCTAATATAAAGAAACAACTCAAATATCTATTGACAGATAAATGGATAAACAAAATGTGTCATATATATTATTCAGCCTTAAAAAAGAAGGAAATTATGGCCCATTGCAGTGGCTCATACCTTCAATCCCAGCACTTTGGGAGGACACGGCAGGCAGATCACCTAAGGTCAAGCGTTCCAGAGCAGCCTAGCCAACATGGTGAAAACCAAGTCTCTACTACAAATACAAAAATAAGCCAGGTGCATTGGCATATGCCTGTAGTCCCAGGTACTTGGGAGGATCACTTGAACCTGGGAGGTGGAGATCGCAGTGAGCTGAGATCGTGCGACTGCACTCCAGCCTGGGCAACAGAGCAAGACTCTGTCTCAAAAAAAAAAAAAAAAAAAAAAAAAAGGAGGAGGAAATTCTTCCATATACAACAGCATAGATGACCTGGAAGACAGTATACTAAGTGGAATAAGCCAATCACGGAAGGACAATTTATGATTCACCTATATGAGGTATCTAAAAATGTCAAACTCATAGAAACAGAATAGAGGTTTCCAGGGGGAGGGGGAGGAAGAAATGAAAATTGCTATTTAATGGGTATACAGTTTTAGTTGTACAAGATAAGTAAATTCTAGAGATTTGTCACAACTCTGTTCCTATACTTAACAACACTATATTGAATATTTACAACTTTGTTAAGAGGTTATATCTCACGTTAATGTTTAGATAACTATAAAAATACTTTTAATTATTTTTTTAAAAAGGAAATTTGAAAGAGAGTGGATATGATCATTAAAATGTCACAAAGTTGGGTAATTCCTCATAACTTTTATATTACATAATTTGACTGTGTTCATTTGAACAATCTTTACCCAGGGTCTTAATAGTTCTACATGAAAATAATTTTGTGCCCACAAATAATTAAAAATAATGAATAAAACAATTAAGGAGGCTGATTTAATTTTCATAGACTTTAATGCGCACTAAAATCAGTAAGAGTGGCACAGCCACCTATTACCCGAACTCATTTTGTCATGGAAAACTACAAAGCAAGATACCTTTTGGGAATGTTATTCTATCGCAGTGCTTTCAAACTAACTGGAGTAAAGGATTAAAACATCTACTTTGTGTAGACTAATAACTTTTATAAAATATGATACTTGATTATTATAAAAATAAAATAAATACATACAAAACATGATCAACTAATTTTATAATCAGATCTAAAAGACAGAAAGTTAACATGTCTAGATACTGTAAGTATTCCTATATACTTACTCTCATTTTCTATACTTCATCTCACCAGGTTTGGAAAACACACATCTGTTTACTAGCAACAACGCAAAGGTCAGCTTTTGAGTAATAATGCTTGCTAGAATATACTTTGTGAAACAGCCCTCATGGTAAAATACTCTGTTGCTCCTTCTATAGCCTAAATGACAAAATGAAAGAAATATCATACACCTTTTGGTTAAATCTTTCTGTAGAAGATAATTAAGTCAATTTATTTTCCACCTTCTCCCTCCTTTTCTTTTTTACTCCTTTTTTTCTTTTAATAATGATTATTCGAAAACTCTTTATTTAAAATGTATAAGAAGGAAAGTGTGATGTAAAATTTTGTGCCAGATATGGATACTGTAGGAAATACAAAATAATGATATATTACTTGTTTTCCTGTTAGGGAGATGGTATGTACATAAATAATCTGTAATATAAGTGCACTAATGCCACAAGAGAATATAACAATTTGCTATTGGAATTCAGTAGACACTCTCTTTTATTTAAAAAATAATGATGATCATATTTGTTTCAGTTTCCACGTATTTGTAGATTTATGCTCTCAGTAGTTATACAGCAAGTCTAATGACTCTGCAACACAGCCAGCTTGAATATACCTGAAAACAGCTTTTGTTTCCACCCAGCATCTACTCTTTTTAATACTTAACATCTCCAGTTCCAGCAACCATTTATTTCACAATAATATCATTCTATATTACTCAAACTAGTTATTTCATTTCTTTCACAAATATATTATATTGACTATAAAATAAAATGAAGCTTATTAAGTCGCCTTGTCATTTATGTAAAATCAAATGACACAGATGATCTTCAGTCACCTAATTACCTTCACGTCACAGGGATGGGAAGATTGTTTTGTATGTTTGATAAGGTTTTTTAGAAGTTTAGCAATTTTACTAATCTTTTCAAACAAACAATTTTTGGTTCAACTGATTTTTCCCTGTTGATTTTCTGTATTTCTCTGATTTCTGCTCCTGTTTTTATTAATTCCTTCCACCTGTTTACTTTTTGTATAAATTGCTCTTCTTTTCCTATGTGTTCAACATAGTTGGAGAGATCATTGATTTTTAGCTCTTTCTTACTTTTAATGTAATATTGATTGCTATAAATTTCTCTCTAAGCAGTACCTTATTTGTTCACACACATTTTGATATGTTGCGTTTTCATCTTTATACAATTCAAAATAAATACTAATTTTTTTGTGATTTTTGTTGGTATATGAATGTATTTGGAGGTATGTTAAGTTCCAAATATCTTGAATACTATTTTAAACTTCTCAATTGCTCAGAGAAGAGTGTTCAAAAATCCAACTATGATTCTGAATTTCTGGAGTTCTTCTTTATTTTTATTTTTAAAGCTCTTTTATAATTCATTTTAATAATTTTTGTATCTTTTTAAATAAAATAAACATTTTGTCATTATTGTAGCTTCTTTATTACTACCTGAAATTACTTCTAAAACTACCTGAAATTTACTTCTTCTGATACATAGTAGAGCTACTCCAGTATTCTTATAATTAGTGTTTGTATGTAGACTTTTAAATCTTTTTTAAACTTTTATGTATTTTTATATTTAAGGTGAATTACTTGCTTAGTAATATCTTTATACTAATTAAAGTGTTTAGACTATTTACATTTACTATAATTACTGATGTGGTTCATTTAAATCTATTTTGCTATTTATTTTCTACTTCGTTCCTTTTTTTTCTCTTTGTCTTTTTGGTAAATTTATTTTTTTTAGGATACATTTTATCTTCAGTATTAAAAACATTTAATTCTTTTTTTTGTTTGGTGATTATTCTAGGGTTTATGATATACATCTTTCCTTACCAATGTCTAATTTCAAACAATGATAATAGTGTGACACGATATATAGTAGCTTTCAATGGTATATTCCATTCTCCACTCCCCATAATTTTTCTGACATTTGTGTTAATCTTACAATGCATTATTATTTTTAGTCATGGTTATATTTTAACAATATGTAAAGAAAAAATGTTTTTTTTTTTTATATTTCCTATATATTTGATTCTTTTGGGGGTTTGTCTTTATTTTTTGTATAGGTTAATTTTCATGTAGTGTAAATTTTCTCCTTTTTTTTTGTAAAATATATTGTAATTCATACCTCTAGTGATGATTTTTCTGTTTCTAATGATCAGAAAAAAAATCTTGATTTTATTATGCTTTTTGAAACAAATTTTTGATGATGTAGAAATTAAATACTTCACAATTGTTATTCCATTGTCTGTTGGCCAGCAGGGTTTCTGCTAAGAAGTCTATCATTAATTTCTTTTTTGTTCTTTCTCCTCTGGTGTTTTAACATTTTTAGTTTTATCAAAGGATTTTGGATATTTGGTTATGATGTACTTTAGTGTATGTTTCTTCACATTTCTTCTGATTCCATACATCAACGTTTCCTGGATCTGTTTGTTTACAATTTTTATCAAATTTGAGAAAGTATTGGCCATTTTTTATATAAATATTTTTCTGTCCTTCTCACTCATTTCTTTCTCTGATTTCCAGTTACATGTATGTTATACTGCTCAATATTTTTGTATAGGTCACTTCTTTTGTTTCGTTTAATTCTTTAATCTCTTTGATGCTGTTGCTATGTTTTCAAGTTCCGAATTTTTTCCAGAATTATCACTCTGCTGTAAATCCAATTCAGTATACTTTTAGATATTATTTAATTTTCAAAGAAGTAACAACTTTATTAAGATATAATTTACATGTTTATTTTTTAAAAAATACAATTTTGTTTTTATTCATAGATGTTTCATTTGCATTTCATCTATTTTTATGTTGTTTATATACTTAAGCATATTTACAAAATTTATATTAGCAGTTTTCAAGTCATTATCTGGTAACTTCATAATTTCTATCATTTATGCCTTTTATAGATGTTTTCCTTTAGTTACACACACATTATATTTTATTTTTTCTTTGCATACTTATTACATTTTGACTGAATGTCAGATATTGTTAAATTCTTTTTGTAGCTGAGTACTGGATTTTTAATATTATTTTAAATAAATGTGGATTTGATTCTGTCAGGCATGTAAGTTATTTCAGAACAAATATATTCGTAAAGCTTGATAAATTAAAATTTTTTCTTTTTGAAATATGAGTCCAGATTAGCCATTGTTCAGCCTCTACTTTAGCCTCATTACTAAGGTATGACTTTTTATACCTTATTTGTCCTGTATTTTGAGGTCTCTCCATTATATCTAATGAGAATCAAACCACTCTTAGAGGTATGCAAGCCCTGGAGACTTTTTAGTCTATTTATTACTGTATATGTGGGGAATTTTAAACCAGGCATGCACACTTCATTATTATCTAAAGACCAATCTGATTTTGTATTCTGATGCAAATTCTAGCCACCTTAGACTCTCTGAAAGCCAATATGTGTATCTTCCATTCAACGAGACACCAGGCTCTGTTTGGATTCCTACTCTGCAATGCAGCAATAATATTGACTCAAGACTGTAGTTGATGAAATCACAAGGATCATCTCATTCTATTTGATAAAATACCACTCAGTAAAATGAACAAACTACTGATACATGCAATATTGAATGGATTTCAATGCATTTTTCTAAGTGGAAAAAAAAGTTAATCTCAAAAGGTCACATACTGTATGATTCAATTTATATAATATTCTTGAAATAAAATTATAGAGGTGGAAGAAAGATTAGTGGTTACCAGAAAGTAAGGATGGTGGTTCTTACGTTGGTGTAATTATCATGGAACCACATGAAGGAGCTCTTTCTGTTCATGGAATAGATTACTATCTTGATTGTAGTGGTGGTTACACAAATCAACATATGTGATAAAATGGTATAAAAGTATACAAATTGTAGCAATCCCAGTTTCTTGGTTTGCTATTGTATTACAGTTATGTAAGTTGTGTCTATTGAGGGAAATGAGATGATGTGTACATAGGACTTCTCTGCCTTTTCTACATCTATTGAGATAATCATGTAGATTTTGTCACTGGCTCTGTTTATGTGATAGATTATATTTATTGATTTGTGTATGTTGAAATAGTCTTGCATCTCAGGGATAAAGTCGACTTGATTGTGGTGAATAAGTTTTTTGATGTGTTGCTGGATTCAGTTTCCCAGGATTTTATTGAGGATTTTCTCATCATCAATGTTAATCAGAGATATTGGCCTAAAGTCTTCTTTCTTTTTGTTGGGTCTCTGCCAGGTTTTGGTATTAGGATGATGGTGACCTCATAATAAGTCTGGAATAGTCCTTCCTTTTCAATTATTTGGAATAGTTTCAAAAGTAATTGTACTAGCTTCTCTTTGTACCTCCAGTAGAATTCAGCTAGAGAACAAACGTTTAAATTTTGAAATTCTATATATAAAGATTAAAAACCATAAAATAATAACATTTCTAAAATCAATGGTTAGAGAAAAAATAATTTATAAAACAAATTTTTCAAAATATTTCTGGAAATTTGAGGGAAAATAAGACAAAATTATAGTAAAGAGGGAAGTATCAGAAATTATTGTTCTGAGAAGAAGTATGGTGTCAAATTAGGTAAATATAAAAGATTTTGTTAGAATCCCTTCACTCATCTTATTAGGAGCATTAAGGTGCTGTAGATGACAGAAACTGTTATGGAAATAGATGGAAAGCTCTCCATTTTAAGTAAATTCATTACTGCAGATCAAAAAAGTTCAAAAGTAACAATTTTGGTTTACTGAGATTGAGTTTAGACACACAAAACAAAATGTAAATTATATAATTTATGAAAGACGTAAGAAGTTTTGTGAAATGAAGGAAATCTTGAGTTTACAGATCTAGAAATACCAGGTAAGAATGAATTATATCATGGTCATTTGTTTTATAAAGCTAAAAATAGCATTTTACAAATCATCAGACCAAAAAATCCATGCAATTTATCCATAAAGGAAGAGACCACTATAGAATTTAGTCCATAATGTAGAACACCAGAAGACAATGAGTCAAGATGTGGTTCAATAGTTTGATGTCTAAAAATTATTGTCATTTTTGTATTACAGCGAAAAACAAAAAAAAAAAAACAATACCTAGACACATGATCATTAGTTCTGTGGTACTAGGGGATGTTATTGTAGGTCATTATATTATCATGTATAGCTAATGTCTTGTTGGTTTCAACTGAATTCTGTAAGAGAAGAACTTGGTCTAGAGCAGCAAATTTGAAAGAAGAGATAAAAGGAGAAGTGTTATGGAAACTACTCAGGAAAGTTGCCTAAAAGAGTCAATTTAACTGGAAGAATTATCACTTTTGCCTTCTTTTCTTTCTTCTGGCCTACAAACTTTTTATTTAATGGCTGCAGCTCTAGCATCCATTTTGGATTATGAAGTAATCTTGAGAATGGAAGCCATGCCTTTGAAAGTAAAGCAGAAAGTTAAATACTTTAGTCACTGGTGGATTGCCTGCCTCTGGGTTTTCCTACATTAATATAAGACAGACATATACTACTGTATTTAAATCAATATTCTTTTAAATTTTTTCTGTGTATTATCTTGTAAATTTTTTCTTTATCTTGTAAAACTGGGTATAATAAATAAGTAAACAAAATTCTGCCCAGGTATATAGTTACCAAGATAAAAGAAATATTTTCACAACTGAACTATGTAAATTGCCATGCAAACAAATGATTATTAGAAGATGAAAGAGGCATGGATTTTCACTAATTGCAACATTAAAGCTTAATCATTAGGTAATTATATGCTAAATTCCTGCCTTGTAGAATACTGATTCAAGCATCCAATTCTTTACATTAATTTTGATATAATTTGTCTTTTCCACGTAGTATTAATTTCTGGGAAATAAGAACATTTAAATATAAATGTTGAAAGTAGTACCCATAAACACTGGAAGATACTGCTTAGGAAGTTTGGCCTGAAATTCAAAAGGTTTCTTTCCAACTGTGAAAAAATGAATCATATTACTAGTTGAGGGCAAACTTTTTGACTTAGAGCAGTAAGAGGAATCTGCACCCTCAATAGTAATGGAACAGGTTAGAAATATTGCTTTTAGCCATTCATTTGAAGGCTATTGTGTCTTCCTGAATATGTTTCTTACTACGGAGTTGCTCTTGGACAGAATTGCTGACCTTCAAAATGCTATAGAATGTTGGAGAAATTTTGGAGGAGGCCTATTGAAAAACTAATATTTACTAATCTATTAAAGTTCAACCACAAGTATTTTGAATATTGGTCATTTAAAAAATTATTATTTCCTGTGAAGACGCATAACTTAAAAGGATTTATTTTGAAATGAATAAAAATGTATCCGAAGGACAAAAACCAATTCTGGGCGATGGAGAATTTAAAGTTCTAAAATGTGAAATTTTAATGTGTTTTAAAAATACAACTGAAAGCTTTATCTTAGCTGATTTAAAAACACAATAGAAGAGAATGATAGAAATGAAGACCAATATAATGGCATTTATTTGAAACTATGGAATTTTCAGTTTTAAAATAAGAATTTTAAAATATTTTGAATTTGCATGTTTGGAAAATAAGTAACTTGCTCAGAAATCCTAAAAATTTGATTTATATATAGTTAAAATATATTTACTGCAGTTTCTCACATTCCAGAAACAACAACAATATGCAATATAACAAATAGCACATTGCTGCTAAAAGTACCTTAATTTTAAATTTATTTGAATTATTGATGTTTTTATTGGGGTGCCTTGAGGAGTCAAATAAAAATAAAAAATTTACAGATATTGCTTACTAATTTTAAAAAATGTTTATTGATAAGGAATTTTATAATTTTTTTAGGTTTGTGAAAATTATTCTTCAAAATACTTTCATACTTCTATTATTCAGAGCAATAGCTGAGGGAGTATGGAGGAGTAAAGAAAAAATAATTTGTGGAAATTTAGGTTTTAAACACAATTTTAAGATTGAAAATTTTAACTCCCTCATCTTTCTGTTTATCTCAGAATAGCTAATGATTTTCTTGTCTATGTTTTCCTTTTTTTAGTACATTAGTAGGAATCACCAAAAATAACTCTGTGGAATTTCTACTTTCTAACATTAATTGTGTGAAGAAAGGATTATGGGGCAAGAGTCAGTCCATAGCATCTCAATCATAGAAATGTTGGTGGTCATCCACTCTAAATTTTTTAATTTGTGGAATATAAAACCGATTGGTAGAAGTTACTAGCATGGAAGAACTAGTATTCAATTGTTGAGCTAAACCTAGCCTCTAAAGCTCCTAATTTTTTCTTATCTAATATTCTTACTAGAACATTGCTTTTCAAATATTTCTACTTATTATCAGACTTTGCCCTTACCTAGATGGTTTTATATTAAACTACTATTTTTTTCTTTGCTAGTATAATTAAAATCTAAATTTTCTTATTTCAGAATGTTTAGAAATATTTTATGTAATTTATGTAAAATGCATTTAAAAATTGTTTCCCTATTATGTCTATCAGTTTTTCAGAATGTATTTAGAAAAATATTGAATATTGTTTTGGCAAAAAGAAAAAAATGAATAAAAGGTCCCACCCTTGTATTTTAATACTTGGATAAATAAATCTCAGATAAATACATGATACATGGCAATGTGCCTATTACCATTACCATCAGTATATATATGATTGTTTTCCCAGACTGTCACTTTTTTTTTTTTTTGGTAACATGATCTTGCTAAATATCTAACCCTGAAATCCTCAAAGCTATCACTGGAACCTGGAACCTCTAGTATATCTAATGATCCATATCCCTGGTTCCCTGGCCATAGTCAATGGCATCACAGGTGGCTATGCAAACTAAAATAGGCCAAAGAAATCCTTCCTTGGAACTTTTGCAATTAAGAAACACACACAAAAAAGCATTAATATTGGCTCCCACCAGTTAGGAAAGCCATAGGATTTAGAATTTCATAAATTCAGGAGTCATGTTGTATGTCTTGAAAAGTGGAGAGAGTCGGAAGTGTAAAATGATGTCTGAAACCAGAAAACAAAAACTAAACCAAATCCTCTGCATATAAAATTAAATTTAATTAAAAAGTAAGAGAGAATATAAAAGAGCCCTGTACACATTACCTAGTTGCTTAGTTCTAGTTGTCCCTAAGTGCCAGCCATATACCCATTCTTCACAGAGCTTTCCTATTTAAACTTACCTGTCTATTCATGTCCTTTGCCCACTTTTTGATGAGATTTTTTGTTGTTGTTGCTAATTTGTTTGAATTCATTGTAGATTCTAGATATTAGTCCTTTGTCAGATATATAGATTGTGAAAATTTTCTTCCACTCTGTGGGTTGTTTGTTTAACCTGACTACTTTTTTTTGTCATGCAAAAGATATTTAGTTTAATTAAACATACAAATGACCAATAAACATTTTTTAAAATGCTCAACTTCACTAATAATCAGGAAAACACAGATTAAAACCACAATGTGATACTACCTTACTCCCACAAGAATGACCATAATCAAAAAAATAAATAAAAAATAGATGGTATAGATGCAGTGAACAGGGAACACTTTAACACTGATGGTGGGAATGTAAACTAGTACAATCACTATGGAAAACAGTGTGGAAATTCCTTAAAGAACAAAATGTAGAACTGCCATTTGATCCAGTGATCCCACTACTGGATATCTACACAAAGGAAAGGAAGTCATTTTCCTAAAGAGATAGTTGCACACTCATGTTTATAGCAGCACAATTTGCAATTGCAAAATGTGGAACCAACGCAAATGCCCGCCAATCAATAAGTGGATAAAGAAAATATGGCATATTTATGTGATAGAATACTAGCCAGCCGTAAAAAACGAATTAACAGCATTTGCTGCAACCTAGGTGGGACTGGAGACTATTATTTTAAGTGAAATAACTCAGGAATGGAAAACCAAACATCATATTTTCTCACTCATAAGTGAAAGACAAGCCATGAGAATGCAAAGGCGTAAGAATGACACAATAGACTTTGAAGACTCAGAGAGAAAGCTTGGGAAGGGGGTGATAAAAGACTATAAATAGGGTGTAGTATGCTGCTCTAGTGAGGGGTGAACCAAAATCTCACAAATCATCTCTAAACAACTTATTCATGTAACCAAATAATCCCTGTTCCCCAGAAACCTATGGAAATAAAAAATTAATTAAGAAAAAAAAAACTTACTGGTGTTCTAGGAGTCACTGTCTTTCCTATTTTAGATTGAGTTAAGTCTCTGTCATTTGGATCTGAGACAAAGTATCCAAGTGATGCAGAATTTGAGGAGGCAGTGAGTACTCCACTAGCTGGATGAAGTCAGTAGTCTTTATTAGAAGGAGCAAAGTACTTTGTTAAATATGACATTGGGCTAGCTCTAAGAAACTTGAAAAAATATAAACACATTAGAGTTATTACAGCCCTCAGAAAAGGGTTATAAGATTGAGATTGTTTATAATACCCTCTGAAAAGTTATAAAGAATAACAAGTATATAGTTTTTTCCTCATATAAGCATTATTGAGGTATAATTTACATGTTATAAATCTGTATGTTTTAAGTGTGCATTTCAATGAGTTTTGACTGATAGATACATCTCTACTGTGATCAAAATGTAGAATATTTTTGTTGTTTCCCTCAAATATTCTCCCACATTTTTGCAGCAAAAATTTCTCACTCTTAATTCTCAGGCAAAAACTGCCTTTTTGTCATTGTAATTTTTGCCTGTTCTAGAATCTTCTGTAAATAGAATCATGCAGTAAACATTTCTGTATTCAGATTCCTTTGCACACTCTAATGTTTTTGAGATTCATCTATATTGTTCATCCTTCTTGAAAAATATCACAAATTGTTTAGTATTCATATGTTTATGAATTCCTGGGCTGTTTCTAATTTGGGACTATTAGAATAAAGTTGCTATAAATATTCTTTCATGAGTTTTATTTTCTTTAAATTTGATTTTTCTAGTATTCTATTATGGAAGTTATCAAACATACAGAAAAGTCAGAAATTTTACAATGACTCTCCATACAACCATCGATTATTCTACTGTTAACATTTTACTAAAATTGATTTATCAGCTTTTATCTATTTTATTTCTCAATTCATTTTTATGAATTTCAAAGTTAGCTAGAGATATCAGTAAATGTCACCATAAATATTTTAGCATATATATCATTAAGCACAGTGTAATGCATATTTGCTGTTCTTATTTTTCTTCTAGAGTAAAATTTATGTAAAGTAAAATGCATAAAATGTACCTTCTAATAAGTTCTGACATATTTATATAGTAACCCAAGCCTGTATTAGTATCTGGAACATTAGTAGCACCCAGACAGTTTTCTTATGCTCTCAAACTCTGCCCCTATTACTAAGAGGCTAACATTTAAAAAATATTTTTTTTTCATCTTAGACATATTCCACTAATTCAAAAAATTTAAATGAGTGTAACCATACATTATAGATGTGTAGTATATATTTATTAAGCATGATTTTATATTTATCCATGTTGTATATATCAGTAGTTTATTCCTTTTTATTACAAAATACCATTCTATTACATGGATATAGCACAGCTTGCTTATGCATTCTTGTGTTAATGACACATGATCTGTTTTCAGTTTGGGGCTGTTGTATAAACTTATTGTACATGTATTTTTGTGAACATATGTTTTTATTAGGCTTAGATAATCATCTGTCGGTAAAATTTCTGATCTAAAGTAGGTGATACTTAGCTTTATTACAAATGGGCACATCTTTTTCTGCAGTGGTTGTACCTTTTTACCACTAACATTCTTGAGAGTCTGGTTGCTACACTTTCTTGCCAACACTTGGTATTTCTCATTCTTTAAATTTTACCACTATGATAACACTTAAGTATTCCCAATCTATTCTTTTTGTGAAAAAACAAATTTTATTTTTTAGAGTAGTTTTAGGATCACAGCAAAATTTAGCAAATTTAGCAGAAGGCACATACCATTCCCATATATGCCCAAAGCCCCCACACAGGCAGAGCCTCCACCATTATCAGCATACCCCATCATGGTGATACATTTGTTACAGTTGATGAGCCTGCCTTGACACATTACATCACCTAAAGTCATAGTTTACATGAGCATTCACTTTTGGTGTTATACATTCTATTGGTTTGAACAAATGTATAATGAAATATATTCACCATGGTAGTATCATACAGAGCAGTTTTAATGCCCTAAGAATCTTCTGCACTCTGCATGTTTATCTCTCTTTCTCTGCTAACCACTGACAAACACTGATCTTTTTTTCCATAATTCCATCTCCAGAATGTCATACCGGAAGACAACATTTTATTTATGTCAGTTATTTCCAAGATGATTAATAGATTTAATACAATCCCAATAAAAATCCCAGCAATCTAGTTTGTGGATATTGATAAATTTATTTTAAGGTTTATAATGAGAGGCAAAAGATCCAGAATAGCCAACACAACATTGAAGGAAAAGAATAAAATTTGAGGACTGACACGATGTGACTTCAAGAATTACTATTAAGCTGTCGTAATCAAGAAAGTATGGTATTAGGGAAAGAATAAATAGATCAACAGAACAGAACAGAGTTAATAAATAGACTCACTTTGATAAAGATCATTTGTCAAAGTCAACTGATCTTTGAGAAAGAAGGACAATACAATGCAGAAAAGATAGCCTTTTGAAACAATGGTTTTGAAAAAACTGTACACCAATATGGAAAAAAAGAAAAAGAATCTGGACACAGACCTTACACCCTTCACAAATTTATTACAATGAATCACAGACCTAAATGTAAAACACAAAACTATAAAACTCCTAGAAGATAACATAAAAGAAAATCTAGTTGACCTTGGGTTTGGCAATGACGTTTTAGATACAACACCAAAGACATGATCCATTAAAGAAAGATTTTTATTGTTGTTTTGTTTTTCTTGAGATGGAGTCTCACTCTGTCACCCTAGATGGAGTGCAGTGACCTGATCTTGGCTCACTGCAATCTTAGCTTCCAGAGGTCAAGCGATTCTCCCATCTCAGCTTCCTGAGTAGCTGGGATTACAGGCATGGACCTCAGTTCCCAGCTAATTTTAGTAGAGATGGGGTTTCACCATGTTGGCCAGGCTGGTCTTAAACTCCTAACCTCAGTTAATCCACCTGCCTTGGCCTCCCAAAGTGCTGAGATTATAGGCGAGAGCCACTGTGACTGGCCCATTAAAGAAAGAATTGATAAGCTAGACTTTACTAAAATTTTCAAAATTCTGCTAAAGAAAAGACACTGTCAAAATAATAAAAAGACAAGCCACAGACTAAAAAAAAATTGCAAAAGCCACATCTAATAAAGAATTGTCTTCTAAAATATACAAATAACTCTTAAAACTCAATAAATACAAACAACTTAATTAAAAACTGGACCAAAGATCTTAACAGACACCTTATTACAAATACACAGATGGCAAATAAACATATGAAAAATGTTCCAAATTTGGTCTTTATCAAATTTGTTTATTTGTACTCATTCATTTTATATTAATTTCAGATTTGGTTTTGCATTATCTACAAACATTTCTTCTGGAATTATGGTTGAGTTTGCTTTCAACTTGTACATAAATTTGAGAATGATTTAATTCCTCAAATTGCAGTCTTAAAATCTATAACCATGATACATCTCTCAAATCTTCCTTTTTTGTTTATAGTTGTACTAATTTTATTGCATGCATTTAAACTATAAAATGATGTATTTTTAAACATTTATTTTAATCTTCATAGGTTACTGGGTAACATTTGTTGTTTGGTTACATGAATATGCTTTTTAGTGGTGTTATGTGAGATTTTGGTGCACCCATCACTGAAGCAGCATACTGCATCATATTTGCAGTCTTTTATCCCTCACCCCCTTCCCACACTTTCTCCCTGAGTCTCCAAAGTCCATTGTGTTATTCTTACAACCTTTGCATCCTCATAGCTTAACACTCACTTATGAGTGAGAAAATGCAATGTTAGGTTTTCCATTCCTGAGTTACTTCACTTAGGATAATAGTCTCCAGTCCCACCCAGGTTACTACAAATGCTGTTAATTCATTTTTTTTTATGGCTGACTAGAATTTTATCATATAAAGGTACACATTTTCTTTATCCACTCTTTGATTGGTGGGCATTTGGATTGGTTTCTCATTTTTGTAATTGCAAATTGTGCTGCTATATACATGAGTGTGCAAGTATCTATTTAGGAAAATGACTTCTTTTCCTCTGGGTAGATATCCAGTAGTGGGATCACTGGATCAAATGGCAGTTCTACTTTTAGTTCTTTAAGGATAATCTCCACACTGTTTTCCACAGTGATTGTACTAGTTTACATTCCCACCATCAGTGTTAAAGTGTTCCCTGTTCACTGCATTTATACCATCTATTTTTTATTTTTTTGATATGGCCATTCTTGTGGGAGTAAGAATTGTTTCTTCTCATTTGTGTAGGTTCTGTCAGAGGAAGGTCTAGGGCTGAAGACTATTGTTCAGATTCTTTTTTCTCATGGGGTGTTCCCTTGATGTGGTACTCTCTCACTTTTCTTAGGGATGTGGCTTCCTGAAAGCCTAGCTGAAGTGATTGTTATCTCTCTTCTGGATCTAGCCACTCAGCAAGTCTAAGAGGCTCCATGCTGGAACTGGGATTTGTCTGCACAGAATCCTGTGATGTGAACCTTCTGTGGGTCTCTCAGCCATGAATATCAGCACCTGTTTTGGTAGAGGTGACAGGATGGTGAAATAGACTCTATGAAAGTTCTTAGCTTTGGTGGTTTAATGCACTATTTTGATGCATGTTGGCCTCCTGCCAGGAGGTGGCACTTTGCAGAGAGCATCTGGTGTGGCAGTATGGAGAGGAACAGGAAGTTGGTGGGGCCCTAGAACTCCTAAGAGTATATGCCCTTTGTGTTCCGTTACCATGGTGGGTAGGGAAGGACCATTAGGTGGGGGCAGGACTAGGCATGTGTGAGCTCAGACTCTTCTTGGGGAGGTCTTGCTGCAGCTGCTGTGGGAGATGGGGGCGAGATTCCCAGGTCAACGGATTTATATTCCTAGGAAGATTATGACAGACATTACTGTGTTAAGCTGGTTGTCAGGGAAATGGGGGAAAGCTGGCAGTCACAGTTCTTACCCAGCTTCCAGCCAATCTGAAGGGCCAGTCTCATTCCCACTTTGTCCCATCCCTAACTGCACCAATTTTGTTTTCAGACAGTGTGCAATCAGGGCTGAGAACTTGCCCCAAGCTACCTGCCTCCCAGCTAGGAAAACAAGTATGGCTTTCCTTCTACCCCAACCCGTGGAGTCTGCATACCAGATTCATTCTCTCCCTTGAGTTCTGCCCAGGAGGCTTCTTGATCAGTTCAAAGCGTAATAAAGTTCAGCTGGAGATTTTCTTTTCCCTGTAGACTTTTCCTAGTGCCTCTGGTCACCCTACTGGAGAACCCCTGTAAAGCTAGCAGATACAGGTAGCTAGAGGACACAGTGAGCTCTCAAGGCTTTTCCCATTGCTTACCCTCCCCCTGTATTTCGCTCAGTTTTCCAAGTTGATTTAGCTCCAGGTAATGTCAAAATCTTCTTCTGATCTAGATCTTTAGTTTCTCCAGCTTTCCCACTTCCACAGTTTGGGCACTCACAGTATTTGAGGATGTCTCCTGGATGCTGCAGGAGCAATCTGCTTCCTTCAGTGGGTGTGTGGGCCCTCTCAGGTTTCCTGATTTATCCCTGCAGTGGTTCTGGACCAAAAATTCACAGTATGGGCCTCCAAATGCTGCTCCATCCTTTCAAGTTGGAGCTGCAATCTAGTCCTGCCTCTCATCCGCCATGATCCTCCAAAAATTCCTAAACATTTTTAAATTTATGTATAATAGATGTACGTGTTTTGGGCTAAGTATGGTAATTTAATACATTCATACAAATTATAGCTCAAATCTGGGTAAAGAAGATGTCCATTATCTTAAACATCTGTCCTTATGTTAAAACATTCAAGTTATTCTCTTCTTGCTATTTGAAATGTACAGTAGATACATATACATAGTGAAGTGATTACTACAGTCAAGAAAATTAGTATACTCATCATCACATTTCTTTTTTTTTCATAATAAGATTACTTAAACCTACTTTTTTGGCAAATAACCAGTATATAATACAATAGTATATATAGTCCTCATGTTGTACATTTGATATCTAAACTTATCCATCTACATAAAATGCAACTTGGTATCCTTTGACCAACATCTCACAACACCCTTCCCTGCCACCACCCTGGTAATCACTGAATTGTTTCTATTTAGTTGACTTTTCTAAATGTTCTACATATAAATGAGATCATGAAGCATTTTTCTTTCTGTGGCTGGCTGATTTCACATACTGTAATGTTCTCTAGCTCTATCCATGTTGCTATAAATGACAGAATCTCACTCTTTATTAAGTCTCAATGTTTTAGAGAGTGTGTGTGTGTGCCATAATCTCTTTATCTATGGACCTATGGGCTTGGGAGGATTCATACATTGTGTCCCAGCTTTCCTGAGGCTCAGCTACAGCTACTAGACCATTTGTTAGGTTGAGATAATAAAGTCCTCCCTTCTGTGACTCATTTTTCTTGTGTTTCTGATACTAGCCTGATATATAAGAATCCTAATATATCAATAATCTTTAGGCAACATGGGAGCCTTTAGAAATCTGTCAATGATAATGCATGTTAACCAATGATAAATCAAAGTGGAGCTTGCTAAAGACACAACAGCAACAACAACAAAACATTGTTAGAAATATATATTCAAGTCTTCCCAAATACATATTATGGAATTTTGTGACTAATAAAAACTCAGCACATGTTCAATAAATATCAGGAAAAAAGAATTGGAGAAAAATGATCCATATTTTATATTGGAAAGATATAAAGTTACTTAAGCTTGTTTTATTTAAGTAGTTTAAAATTAAGATGCTTTATATATAAAGGATATGCTTTCTTTTTATATTTTCATTTCACTTAGAACTCTGACTTCCACTGCATGCTCCTGTAGTTAATGAGCAATAAGTAGCAATCAATACTATTAAACTATCATTGAATGAAGAGGAGAAATTTCATTTCTCTATATAGTTGGCCTCTGACTTACAATTTTTTTACTTTAAAATGATGTGAAAATGACAAACCAATTCTCTTCTTGTGCTGCAGCTCCCAGTCAGCTATACAATGTCAGTTAAACCATCAACAATTATCAATACCCAAGTACATTCTACTAGCTATTTTCAAAACTCATAGAAGAGAGAGAAATTCATGACCCTGTTGCTGTTTCATCCCCATTATCCAGTAATTAATTTTAGTTAAATGCTTTAAACATTCTTTAGGCCCAATGTGCTTTTAGCTGTGTAGGTTAATAGTGAGACTCATAAAACCATTGTTTTTTTTTGCTCTCAGTATAATATTGAATAAATTACATGAGCTATTCAACGTTTTGTTATAAAATATTCTTTTTGTTAGGTGATTTTGTCCAAGTACACATTAATGTAAGTGTTCTAAGCATGTTTAAGGTAGGCTAATCATGTTTGGTAAGTTAGATATATTATATGCTTTTTCAGTTTACAATATTTTCAACTTAAAATGGGTTTTTCAGGATGTAACTCCATCATAAGTTGAGTAGCATCTGAACATCTTTTGTCTTTCATACATCCCAAGACAAATGTCAAAATAGTAATTATAAAAAAAGCAACATCGGGTGAAAGAATTTGGGAAGAAAATATGTATTACAAATTAAATCAGTGCATTTTAATGATAATGGACCTCCTTTCATATGATGCACTGAACACATAAAACACTCCGCAAAATACAGTGATTAATAAGCCTGTTTTTCTGTTTGATAGCTTCTCTAGAAATATTAAACATGCAAAATAGGAAAAGCTTTTGATAGTTGGCTTTGAAATTTACATAAGATCAGTACCCTCATTGCTGTTCTATTACTCTGGAATCATGTCTGAGTTGTGATTTTGCAATGATCAGTGATAGTATTCAAAGTTACACACAATATTTTGGTGGAATTTATGTTCTATCTGAAATTGTAATGATCCAACTGCTTGGATCAGTCAAGATTTTGTTTTAATTCAGAAACAAAGCAGATGTAGGTTTCCAGAGTTTGTGATCAATGACATCAAGTCAACTAAAAATATTTAGAAGGCATATATTTGTGTGTGTGTGTGTGTGTGTGTGTGTGTGTGTGTGTGTGTAACAGAAACAAAGGGGAAGGAAAAATTACAAATTTAATTTTTATGAACTTACTAACAGTATCTAGCATCAACTATCTGTAAATTCATTTTAATAATTTCCCACTAGCTGTATTTTAAGATATATTTCTGCCTTAAATGTACACATACATGTAACTGAAAACATTATTTGAGTATGGAAATACACATTACATTTTGTTTTTTACCCAATCCCTTCTTCTCAGTTTTCTCTTTTCTATAACAACAATCCTAAGACTAATAATCAGCAGATATCAAATCAAAACATGTCAGGAGTCTTAAAATACTACCTGGACCTATGAGTGTGGACATCTTACTTGATATATGTATGACATTGGGTAAAACAAAACACAAAATTGTCATTAGAAGCCAAAGCTATTAAAATGGACCTTTACCCTTTCTCTTTCTTTTAATTCACTTAAATGTTGAGTGCAAACATTGCATATATGGTAATATACTGCTACTTTAAAGTTATATTATTAGTTACAGATACATTCCATTTTAGCATTTACCCTTAAAAAAGTGATGCTCTTTAACATTATGATGTGTGATTACACCACACAAAAAATGATGGGAAAACTAAAAAACTAATAAGAAATATAAAAAAAAAACCTTAAAGACTAGTTTTTGTTAAAAACATTTAAGAGCATTAAACAATTCCTCCATTTAGTTTTCACAAACTAACAATATCCCTTTGGGATACAGAAAACAATGGAGGAGAAAGTTAAAGTGACACAAAGTTGAATGGCAAAACAGAATGGTTGTGTTTGTAAATGGAAAATACATAAGAGAACAATAGAAGTTGCCTAATTTGCAGTTAGATTTTGTCTTAGCTATTGTATCAAACTGTATGAACATTTGTGCATAGCTCTTTTTATGAATATAGATTTTGTTGTTGTTTAAAGATGGTGGTCTCTGTCACTCAGGCTTGAGTGCAGTGGTATGATCACAGCTCCCTCCAAACTTGAACTCCTTGGCTCAAGTGATCTTCCTGCTTGGTTCTGAGTAGTTGGGAATAGAATGACATGCCTGCACCACCATGACCAGTTAGTTTTAAAAAAATGTTTTTTCGAGAGAGGGTCTTGCTATGTTATGCAGGTTGGTCTTGATCTTCTGGCCTCAAATAATTCTTCCATTCAGCCTCCTGAGTAGCTGGGGTTACAGCATGAGCCATCAAATCCCAGCTCAGATGTACACTTTCATTTCATGTAGGTAAATGCCTATGAGGAGAATGGTTTGATTGTACCATAAATGTATGTTTTACATTTTAAGAAACTGCCAAACTGGTTTCCAAGCTGGTTGTAATATTTTACATTCACAGAAGGGTGTTTCAGAGTTCCAGTTCCTCTATCTTGCCAAAAACTCTTATGGTCTGCTTCTTAATTCTAGTCATTCTGATGCCTGTGTAATGGCATCTAATGGTTGCCTTAATTTTCATATTTCTAATGACTATATTGTTTTTATATTCTGGATACAATTCTTTATCAAGTATATGATTTTCAAATATTTTTACCTGTCTGTGGCTTATCATTTCATTCTCTTAACAGTTTTGTTTTTAGAACAAATGTTTTCAATTTTGAGGAAGCCATATCTTGGCTCACTGCAACCTCTGCCTCCTGGGTTCAAGCAATTCTCCTGTCAGCCTCCTGAGTAGCTGGAACTACAGGCTCCTGCCACAGTGCCCAGATCATTTCTGTATTTTCAGTAGAGACAGGGTTCCACTATATTGGTCAGGCTGGTCTCAAACTCCTAACCTTAGGTGATCTGCCCACCTTAGCCTCCCAAAGTGCCAGGATTATAGGTGTGAGCCACTGTGCCCAGCCGTGTCTAACTAATCTTAACAAAAATTTTCTCTTGTGCTTTCCTATAGAAATGTCATAGTTTTACATGATTTCAACTTATGTCTTTTTTATATTTTTGGCTAATTTTAGTGTGATGTGAGAGATATGGACATGAATGTTTATTCATTTTTAAATATGGATATGAAATTATTTAAGCAAAAACTGCTCAAAAGACCATCCTTTTTAACTGAATTGCCTTTGTACCCTTGTCAAAAAAAGTTGTTTATAAATATGTATTTTATCTGGATTATTTTTTATATTCTGTTACTCAATTTGTCTATCTTTATGACAATACAACAGTGTCTTAGTAACTTCTATTCCACTAACTTTTCGGGTCTTTATCAAAATTCTTTTTGTCTACTCTCAGACCTTTGCATTTCCATATGGACTCTACTATATGGAGTTTGTCAAATTCTACCACTAATTGTGCTTGCATTTTGATTGGCAATGCATTGAGTCAAAAGATTAATCTGGGAATAATTGATATCTCAACAATATTGAGACTTCGAATCCATGAACAAGGTATATCTCTCCACTTATTTAGGTAATTAATTTTTCTCTGCACTGTTTGTAGTTTCTCAGCATTGTTTGTACAGGCTTTCCACAGTGAGCTTTGAAAGTTTGTGTTTAAGAAATATATTAATTCCATATATGATTAAATTTGGGAGCATCATGTTTTTGGATTGACCATTTAATAGCTGTAGAATGTGTAGTAACATCACTTCTTCTATTCCTAAAATGCTAATGTGTATTTTCCCTTTTTTTTCTAACATGGCAGATATTGGTCAATTTTATTGTTCACAAATAACAAGACTTTGGTTTCTATGGTTTTTCTTTTTTAAAAAAAAAAATTATGTTATATCCCTCTCTCATTGTTGCTTCCTTTCTTCTACTTACTTGGGTTTAATGACCTCTTCTTTTACTACTTTTGTTAAGTAGAGCTGAAGTCATTGGTGTAGACAATTCATTTTTTTAATAAAGCTATTTAATGCAATAAATGTCTTCCTAATACTGTTTTTGCAGCCTTTCACAAAATTTAATGTTACACTTTCTTAGTAATTAAGCTCAAAATATTCTTTTGTCTTTGACTTAAGATCAATTAGATATGTTATTTAATTTAAAAAATATCTATGGATTTCCCAATTATCTTTTTGTTATTGATTTCTAATTTAATTCCATTAGGGTTGGAGGAATATTTTTGATTAAATGTTTAAAAACTTAAAATAACTGAAATAAAACATGTTATGTTTTTATCTGATATTCTTTCTTCTACTTTATCAATTCAGCTATTGATACTTGTGTATGATGCACAAAGTTCTCATGCTGTGTTTGTCAGCTCTGTCAGGTCATTTATGTTCTTCTCTAGACCGATTATTCTAGCTAGCAGTTACTGTAACCTTTTGTGAAGGTTCTCAGCTTACTTGCATTGGGTTAGAACATGCTCCTTTAGCTCAGAGGAGTTTGTTATTACCCACTTTCTGAAGGCTACTTCTGTCAATTTGTTAAACTCATTCTCTGTCCAGTTGTGTGCCCTTGCTGAAGATGAGTCATGATCATTTGGAAAAGAGGCATTCTGGTTTTTAAATTTTTCAGAATTTTTGTGCTGTTTTTCCCTCATCTTCCTGGATTTATCTACATTTGTTATTTGAGGCTGATGACCTTTGGATGGGGTTTCTGTGTTTATGGGTCCTTCTGTTGTTGATGTTGATGTTATTGCTTTCTATTTGTTAGTTTTTCTTCTAACAGACCCCTCTTCTGCAGGTCTGCTATGGTTTGCTGCAGGTCTACTCCAGACTCTGTTTGCCTAGGTATCACCAGCAGAGGCTGCAGAACAGCAAAGATTGCTGCCTATAGGCCCCTGACTGGGGTTGCTGCCTTTTAGAGATGCCCTGCCCAGTGAAGAGGAATCTAAAGAGACAGTCTGGGCACAGCCTCTTTGCCACCCTGTGTTGAATTCTGTTCAGTCCTTAGCATTGTCAGGGGAACACTGCCTACTCAAGCCTCAGTAATCATGAATGCACCTCACCCCACCAAGTTCAAATGTCCCAGGTCAACTTTAAACTGCTGTGCTAGCAGAGAGAATTTCAATCCAGTGGGTCTTAGCTTGCTGGGCTCCATGGGAGTGGGATCCAGTGAGCAAACCACTTGGTTCCCTGGCTTCAGTCCCCTTTCCAGGGGAGTGAACAGTTCTCGCTGGGGTTCCAGATGCCACTGGGGTATGAAAAAAGAACTCCTGCAGCTAGCTCAGTCTCTGCCTGAATATCCACCCAGTTTTGTGCTTGAAACCCAGGGTTCCTGTGGTGTGGGCACACAGGGGAATCTCCTGGTCTGCAGAGGGCAAAAAATGTGGCCACAGTCCAGTATCTGGGCTGGATAGCAGAGTCCCTCAAGGCTTCCCTTGGCTGGGAAAGGGAGGCCCCCTGCTCCTTGCACTTCCCAGGTGAGCTGTCACCCCACCCTGCTTCTGCTCTCCCTCCACGGGCTGCACTAACTGCCTAAACAGTTCCAGTGAGATGAACAGGATACCTAAGTTGGAAATGCAGAAACCAACTGCCTTTTGCTTTGGTCTTTCTGGGAGCGGCAGACCAGAGCTGTTCCTGTTTGGCCATTTTGTCAGATCCCTGCTTTTCAGTTTCATATACTCCCATTTGTCTGTTTTACTTTTGTGGCCTGTGCATTTGAAGGCTCAGCCATGAAATGTTTACCTAGACCAATGTACTAAAACATTTTGCCCATGTTTTTCCTTAGTAATTTTAACTTTTGGGGTCTTACATTTATGTTTTCCATCAAATTTTAGTTGATTTTATATATGGTGAGAGATAAGGATCTTGTTCTATTCTTCTGCACATGGACATTCAGCTTTCCAAGGATCATATACTAAACACAATGTCCTTTCTCCAGAGTATGTTACTAGCATCTTTGTCCCAAATCAGTGGCTACAGAGATATGGATTTATTTATGGAGTCTGTGTTCTATTTCATTTATCTGTGTATGTTTTTATACAAATACCATGCTGTTTTGCTTCATAGAGCAGTGAAGTATATTTTAAAGTATATCTGATGACTTTGGCTTTCTTTTTTGTGTTCAGAATTGCATTGGTTATTCTGGTCCCTTTGTGGCTGCATATGAATTCTATAATTTTTTATTTCTGTGAAGATTGGCACTGTTTTTTTGATAGGGATTGCACTGAATCTGTAGATTTCTGTGAGTAATTTGGACATTTTAACAATATTAATTCTCAGATCCATGAGCACGATATGTCACCATTTCATAGTTTCTTCAATTTCTTTTATCAGCATTTTGTAGTTTATCTTGTAGAAGTCTTTTGTCTTCTTCTTTTATTTCTGTGTAATTTATACTTTTGTGGTTATTGTAAATAGAATTGCTTTCTTGATTTCTTTTTCACCGACTTTATTATTGGTGTATAGAAATGTCACTGATTTTTCCATTTCTTCCCTATTGGCTTTTATATTATTTTCACATCTTTAAGTTAAACACAAGCTATGAATGCTTTAATATGTTGTTAATGTTTTTACTGAAACTTACTTTAAAGTGATTAAATATTAGGTGGTTGCAAAAGTAATTGCAGTTTTTGCTATTAAAAGTAATGGCAAAAATAATTACTTTTGCACCCACCTAATAATTTAAAAGTCATATATTTACCCATGTAGTCAATATTTCTGTTGCTCTTCATTTCTCTGTATGTCCATATTTCCATCTTATATCAGTTTTCTTTTGCATGAATGATTTCCCTTAACATTCCTTTTACTTCAGTTATACTGGTCACAGATATTTTCAGCTTTTTGGATCTCAAAATGTCTGTATTTCCTCTTCATTATAAAAGTTATTTTCACTGGGTATAAAATTTCAGGTTGATAATAATTTTCAATATTTTAAAGATACTGCTCAATTGTCTCCTAGCTTACATTGTTTTGCAATGTGAAGGCTTAGGTCGTTCTTGTTTCTTTGTGTATAGTGTGAACTTTTTTCTCTGTCTGCTGTTAAACTTTTAAAAATCTTAAAATGTTTTATGCATTTTGATGATAATGTGCCTTGATGTAGTTATTCTTTATGTTTTTAAACTTGTATTTTGTTGAGATTCCTGGATAGGTGTATATAATTTTTCATCAAATTTTTAATTTAATATTATTTCTTTATACATTTTGTCTCACTGTATTAGTCCTCTCCTTTGGCATCCCCAGTTACATTTATATTCAGTCTTTTTAGTTGTTACACAGTTCAATGGCTCTTTTACATCTTATGTTTTTCTGTTTTATTTTTGGTAATTTCTATTGCTGTGTTTTCCACTTTGCTAATGTTTCCTGAACATTATTGAAGGACAAATAAAAAGAAAGCTAGTTGCTAGCATCTTAGACAGCTTTGTGGTCTAAGAAAGATTTGGCAATGGTATTGGGAAGTGGTTGAACAAAAGTCAGATGTTAAAGGAATCCCCTTTCTCCCAGGAACAGTTCTCAGTATCACTACAATGCTCAGTCTACAATGCTCATTTTATGAGATGTTCCATTGACTGGAAACAGCTCATGAAATTATGACCTGCTTCAAATATAACACTTGATTTTAAAGTGCAGCAGCTGAAACTCTTGCTCGATCACACATCCACATAGGTGCCACATATATTTTAGTACTTTTGAGGCTATTTTATTAATATTCTTGAATTGAGGAATTGAGTAAATACATTGTGAATCATAGGAACAAGTTTCTCAATGTCAGAAAAGATAAGTTATTATATAGAAAAGAGGAAGCATAGATTGCATTCTGTTATTGCATTTGCTTTTTTTTTACTTTTTTATTGACATATATATAAAATTTGCCATCTTTACCATTTTTAAGTGTACAGTTCAGTGTTACTAAAAACATTTATATTACCTTTTTCCCCCTTTATTTCCTTTCCCCTCTACCCTTCCTGGCCCTGTTACTGTATTTGAATTGGAGTAATTAATATGAACTCATATTTTAATTATATAACTCTATACTTATGGAAATATTTCTATACTTATGTGTATTGAAGTATATACAGATATGTGTGTACATTAAATACACACACATATACAAACACACATACACACATTCATACACACACGTGCACACACACACATTTCCTAGAGATGTAAAACACTTCTAGCATACTGATCTTTGTTTCTAAATATAATTTTGAACTAAAAGTAACCAGGGCTCCTTGAATAAATAGTTTACTTCAGAGCTGGCGCTAGGACTGAATGAACATTCAATAATGTTGCAAGACAAAAACATAAGGAAGTGTAAAATTATATACACACACATATTTTATATGTTTATATGTATATTACAAATGTTTATAAACAGGTATACATTAATGTGTGCATAAAATATGAATAGGCCAAGTGCAGTGGCTCACGCCTGTAATCCCAGCACTTTGGGAGGCTGAGGTGGGTGAATCACGAGGTCAGGAGTTCAAGACCATCCTGGCTAACAAAGTGAAACCCCATTATCTACTAAAAATACAAAAAAATAGCCAGGCATGGTGGCACGCACTTTTAGTCCCAGCTACTCAGGAGGCTGAGACAGGAGAATCGCTTGAAGCATGGAGGTGGAGGTGGAGGCTGCAGTGAGCAGAGATCACACCACAGCACTCCAGCCTGGGTGACAGTGTGAGACTCTGTCTCAAAAAAAAAAAAATACACGCACACACACACAAAACATACAAATGTATTATATACAAATATAATATTTTTTATAGGTATGCCCAAAACACTAGCTTAATGGGATTCCCAATGGCCAAATTTAGGAGAAATTAAATGTCAAAATAAATAATAACAGCAATGGATTATAACCCACTGAAAGCCAACCACTATTTGACAACTATCACGATAATACTTGATTTATATAAGAATCATCAAAAGATAATTACTGGTGTAATTGTTGAATATCAGGATTTTGTCTAATATCAAAGTATCATTCCATAAAATAATCAATTATTCCAAAGAAACAAATTGTAGTTTTTCATTGCAGAAGGCTGTAGAGCCACATTTATCAAGTGATTAAAATTAACTTCACTGGCAATAGGTCAAATTGAAACCATGTGTTACCTGACAGGATGCAAAGAGAAAAACATGATTTCCATGATATTCCTGCCAAAGATATATGATCTGAATCCATTTATGAAGAACTTTGGACAAATCCAAATTAATGGACCTACTAAAAATGACTGGTTCGTACCATCCCAAAAAAGAAGAGTAATGAAAAATGAAGTAAGATTGAATTAAGTGTTAGAGATGAAATAAAAATCAAGGGACATGGAAATTAAATGCAATATGTTAGTGATTATCTTATTTTAGTATAAAAATAATTGTATAATTGCAGAAGCTGAATAAGATTATATATCAGATACCATTATTGTATCAATCTGGATTTTTTGATATTGATAATTATGCCCTAGTTATACAAGAAAATATATTAGTTTTTGAGGAAAACACTTTGGTTTATTAGGAGCATCATATTTACAACTTAACCTCAAATAATTCAGAAAAAACTATAAATAGAGTGAGAGAGAGAGAGGGACTAATAGCATATATGATAATGTGTTAACAGTGGAGGATTCTGAGTGTATACTTCCTCATATTATTCTTGATAGTATTCTTGTAACTTTCTGTATATTTGAAATCAAGCCAACATAAACATATCCTAAAAGTTAAAATAAAGTAGTACATGCTTTAAATTTATCAATCATATCTGAATTACTGGAGAAGAAGTGTGTTCCATAAAATTGGAAGCAGACATTTTGCTTTACAGACACACAGGAAAAGAAAGATTCATTGTAGATCACTGAAATCCTATTGAGTGTATACCATGTGCTGCACAGTATGCTCAAAATTGAGAAATCAAAGGAGGATAAGACTAGTGACAGAAAAAAATTTAGGATGTTGTCATGTGATACAGAAGTAATAGATCAAGATGCCAAGAACATTTTCTTTGCATCCAGAAACATGTTTGATCTGAGAGATAGGTCAATGACCTGGCTTTTGGATGGATAGATGAGAATGAGTCATTAGAAAATGTCTGAGAAGATGTCAAGGCCAAATTAAAAAGTTCTCCCTAATATGCTTCTACAATCAACTATGAAGTTTGCTTTTAAATAATTGCTGCAAAAAAACAATTGCATGAAATATTAGGGACATGGATGAATCTGGAAACCATCATTCTCAGTAAACTGACACAAGAACAGAAAACCAAACATGGCATGTTCTCACTCATAGGCAGGTGTTGAACAATTAGAACATGTGGACACAGGGAGGGGAACATCACTTACTGTGGTCTGTTGCGGGGGGTTGGAGAGGGACAGTGGAGGGTGAGGAGGATAGGGAGGCATAACAAGGGGAGAAATACCAGATACAGGTGATGGGTGGATGAAGGCAGCAAACCACCTTGCCATATATGTACCTATGCAACAATCTTGCATGATCTGCACATGTACCCCAGAACCTAAAGTACAATAAAAATTTGCATAAAAGTGATACTTTAATTCAATATATCATTTTATACTTTTATAACAATTCATACGTATTCTTAGTATGAAAATAATTGAGAAAAAAGGAAATATGAATGTTTTCTTGTGGGAAACTGAAATATTCATTCATGTTATTAACTTCATATTTATTAAGTGCTTATAGACTTTTCTAGAGTCTGAACAGCTAGAAAAATAATTAAGAATTTACTAAACAATTTTTAAAAAGGTTATTTTGAAACTGTTTTTATTATTTTATTAAAATATACAGCAAAGTGAAAGTGCTAAAACCTCTCTAGGTTGAAAAGAATAACATCTTGTTTTGATTTACTTTATTATAGAAGTTATGCAAGGCAGTTTATCATATTAAAATAATGTAAGATTTAAATTGTAAATTTATACAAATATTTGTGGGAAGCATTTGTATGTTAGAGTTGTATAATCCTGTGTTTATTCCTTGACATACAATGTTAAGAACTTTTCAAGCTGATTGTGTTCCTTTCCTTTGCTTTCTTGTGGCTCAGCAAATTAAGAGACAGACTTTTTGAGGCAGGAGAGTTAAATGAATTTATTTTAATTCTAATTTTAAATTGTCTTTCAGATAGCTCTTTGGAGTGCCAGTGCATCTGTAAAATTCTGAGTTCTGATTTTCATTTGACTCAATGCAATCACTGTAACTGTGGTTTCAACAGCTAAGTTATGAGAAAAAGGAAGTTGAAGAGGATGACATGTTGATTCATTAGTTTGATATTTCTGTGTAGAAATACAAATAAGCAGATAAAAGCATCTGTTTTCAATTAAAGCAGGAAGTCAGGATTAGAGATAGAGATATCCAATGTCCATTTGTTCATTTATTAAATTAATATTCATTTATTGCTTCTATGCACCAAAAACCTCTCTATATGTTATAATTATAAAGGCTGACATGTAGCAGCAAATAAGTATAAGACATTTCTAAAGAAATTACAAAGTTGAAAGAGAGGAGAATAGGAGCAAAGACTAATCCTTGCATAATTACTATTGTTACATGCTGTATAATGATGTTTTATTTAATGATGAACCACATAAATTATATAGGTCACATAACACTATAATATTTTTGTACCTTTTATATGTTTAGATAAACAAATACTTACACTGTATTCTAATTGCCTACAGTATTTAGTAAAGTAACATGCTGTATAGGTTTGCAGCCCAGGAACAATGGGTTATACCATACAGCCTAGTTGCGTAACTGGCTATGCCATCTTGTTTATGTAGGCACACTCTGATTCTCACACAATGATAAAATTGCCTAATGATGCATTCTTCAGAATTTTTGCCTGTTGCAAAGTGACACATGGTTGTACATATAAAATCTGAATAGAAGAAATAAGGCCCTAAATGGTTACAGGGCAGTTCTAGAGAAACAGAGGAAGAACAGGAAGGAATAAAGGAGAAAAATTCCTTGCCAGAGAAACTTTAAGATATGATTGCTACACAGCATCAAATGCCTTACAAAGTCCTATAGCGACTGAAGTTGGGGTTGTAATAAAAGGCTAATATATTTACCAAAAAGCAGTTTAATTAGTGACTTCTCAAGCCTGTTAGAGTCTGGGAGCTGAAGCAAAGTTTCAAAGATTTAATGAAGAAAAACATGGTGATGGCTAGGGAACTGAGAATAAACTATTCTTTGAAGATACTTAGCAAAGAACTTCCATAGTATATTTCATAATGTCTGTTCTACTTTACATTTCTACCAACAATATACAAGTGTTCCCTTTTTTAAGTGAAATAAACCAGACACAGAAAGAAAAATACTGCATGATGTTACTTACATGTGAACTCTAAAACAGCAGAATTCACAATAACAGAGCATAGCATGGTGGTTACCAGGGGCTAGAGTAGAAGCAGTGGTGAGGAAAATGGGAAGATGTTGGTATATGAGTCAAAGTTTTAGTTATGTAGGACAAATAAGCTCTACAGGGCTAATGTACAGCACGGTGACTATAGATTTTAATATTGTATTTTGTGCTCTTAAGTCTGGGCTTAGATCTTCAGTACCCTCACACCATACAGACACACACACCTAGCTGTGAAGAGACAGCTGTGTTAATTAGCTTGATTGTAGCAATTAGTTCACTATACACACACACACACACACACATATACACATATATATACACATACCTTAACATATCACACATTCTTAAATACATAAAAGTTGTACAAAAACTTTAAAAATAACACATACCTCAATATATCACATATTCTTAAATACATAAATGTTGTATAAAAACTTTAAAAATAAAACTGTGTAGCAAAGAAGGAAAGGAGAAAGTTTACAGTCATTTACAAGTAAGCAGTTAGGGAAGGAGGATGGGGAATTGATTTATTAGAAATGGCTTATGAGAAATATAATACTATGGCAGCTGCTTTGTATATTTATTGAGCCCCAACTTCAGAGAAAAGAAAAATGAATTTTGAGAGAAAGCTGGAACACTTGATGGTGTATGAGGATATATTTCATACCCTACTATGATCAACATGTAAGCTGGAAAGTCTTGTTCAAAAATATAAAAATAGAGACAACATAATCATTAAAAAATAATGAAAGATACCATAAGGTAACTATGAGAAGATATTTTCAACTCATCTGTCTGATAAGGATTTTCCAAAATATTTAAATAATTTCTGACCAAAAATCATTAAGAATTGAATAAAGAAACCAACAAGAAAGGATAAAAGTCATAAGCAGATGTTTCACAAAACATTAATAACCAGTAAATCTATGAAAGCTCTTTAACATCTTTAACAGTTGAGAAAATCAAAGATAAAGTCAAAATAAGATAGCATAAATCCCACAGGATTAGGAAAATGTGAAATTCTAATTTCATTTTTATTGAATGTTGTAGCAACAGGAATGCTTATCTACTACTAACATAAGGATAAATTAACACAATGACTTTACTACCTAACAGAATTGGAGATGTGCCTACTTAAAGGTTAGCAATTGTATTTCAAGATCTATAATTGAAAAAATTTTCAAATGTGCACCAGGAGATATTAGAGAACAATCATAATGCATTATTTGGAGTTATAAAATTGAAATCAATATGAATGTCTACACAGGAGAATCATTAAATAAACTATGGTATATTCTAATATGATATGAAGTACAGCAATATACATTAACAGGTCTTAGGCTCAGAAAAATGATGGTGAATGAATGGCGTAACCAAGAGAATAAAGTATACAGTATTATTCCATTTCTCTAAGTGTTATCAAAACATACACAAAATACTATTTAGGGATACATATACAGTTGATAAATATATAAAGTAACACAAGAGAAAAATAAACTTTAAATTTAGAATAACAGTAAATCTGCATAAGGAAAAATGGAGATTTCATAGAAAAGAGTATACAAGTTTCTCAATGGTATTTACAATGCTCTATTTCTTAATCTGTATAGTAGATTATTGGGCATGCTATATCTGACATCACTTTAGCTGTACATCTATATTCTATATATTCCTTGCAGGTTGATATATTTCATGGAACTAATTTTTAAAATACTATGAATAGATGAATCCTAGCTGTATCTATAAACCTACATAAATTCCATAGTCTTTCAGAAAGCTCACACCTTCACTGTGTAAATGATTGTCACCTTTTAATAGTGACTCTCAGATTTCTGAGTTATACATATCTGTCACTAATATTTCAAATAAAGTGATAGTATTTATAAAGAATACTTATTTTTTCCTACCTGCAACACCATTTAAATGTAGATATAATATAGGAAAAGGCTTACAAGACATTTATGAGTACAACACTTTTATCGGAGGCTATAGTATAAAATTATATTTACTATTAAATTGGACAGTTTGCATTTGAATGCCAATATTCACAGTTTCTTGTTGTATTCTTAGGGAACTCTCATTCTTGTTTTCTCAGTTTTCTAATCCATAAAAATGAGGATAATAAGAAGAGTCCTATATGACTGTAAAGTTTTTGCCTTTTTGGAAAAGGTAGTCAAGGTTTAGTAGCAGTAAGAAGTGACAGAAGAAAAGTCACATTATTAAATACTGAAGACATGGTTTCTGAGAATGGATAATTTTGGAGATAAATAGAATTATCAGCCCTATTTTAATATACTCATGATAAAATACTAAAATAGATGTTGTCTTTACAGAATTTACACTATATTTTTGGCTTTGTATTTTGAAACACATCATGTTGATAGAAAAAAAATAATGGCTGGAAGAGGTGGCACATGCTTGTAATCTGGGCACTTTGGGAGCCAGAAGTGGGTGGATCACCTGAGGTCTGGAGTTCAAGACCAGCCTGGCCATCGTGGTGAAACCGTGGTGAAACCCTGTCTCTACTAAAAATACAAAAATTAACAGGGCATGGTGGTGCACGCCTGTAATCCCAGATACTTGGGAGGCTGAGGCAGGAGAATCGCTTGAAGTCAGGAGGCGGAGATCACAGTGAGCCAAGATAGTGCCACTGCACTCCAGCCTGGGTGACAGAGCAGACTCCATCTCCAAAGAAAGAAGAAAAAAGGAAAACAAAATGGACATTTTTTCTAGAGAACTTCAAAATAGTAACTAACTTATGATACTCAAATAACATTTACAATTAAACACTAAAATTATTTTAGCATGGAAAACATATATTTTGCTATTTACAGGATTAGCAGCTTTTATAGAAAATAGGTTTAGTAAAGATAAGTAAAATATTTGACTTATTTGATCTATATAAACAATCTAAAATGTGAACTAGATTGCACATATTCATATTTTTTGAAGTCAAGAAACATACATTATAGAGTGTATAATAAAAGTCAATATTATAATGTTAAAGAGAAAAAAGACATAATATAAATTTAGAAGAAATACATACATGGAATAGAATAAAAGGAAAACATGAAAACAGAGCCCAATTAGAATTTCTTATTTGGGTAAAACCCTGTTTTATACAAGTATCACAAAAATGGAACATGTTCTTAAAATACAATTTTACTTGAAGTTTCTAAAATTAACAGATAAAAATTAATTTATTTTTGTGGAAAATGTTAGTGGGAAGAAAGAGTGACTCCCTGCCACTGCACCCCACACCTCCCAACCATACCTGTTGAATGGATATGTTTCCATAATTTCAGAAAAACAAAAATAAAGATGTTAAATTTCCAGAATCTCCTCTATTCAAAACATCTTTGCTTCTGGTATGCCATTGAGCCAGGACGCAGCTAGGCAGACTGGTTACTAACCTAAAATGGAATAACTCTAAACAGAAAGTATACTAAAAATATAGGTTGGGATGTTAAGAGTTTGATGGGTCAGTTTGGGCTGTAGATCACAGCTCAAAAAACGTAATGCTAAGTAATGCTCTACTAAAGGTACTCCTCAGCTCCTTATAGGGCAGAATATTGACAATTTGGGGGAGCCAGAAGAAAATGGCAATAAAACTGAAATAAAAAGAGATCAGAATATAACCTACCCTCCTTTAAAAGGAAGCTTTCCTGGAAATGAAAGTATAATGATCAAGTTTATGGGATCTCTGAATTTTTTTATATTAGGTATCTCTATCTGTTAATTTTTTTCAGTGTGTGCCCTCTCAATATATGTATATTTATGTTTGCCTTGTAACAATGTACTATATTGCTAGAAGCTTCACAACATAAAATAAATCAAAACAGAACATAAAAGATGATGAAATAAAACAAACAAATGGCAAATGGTTTTGTCTCATAGTGCAATATAGAGGTAATTGTTTAGGTTCTTCATGTCAAATTGATTTTGTACTCTCCACTGTAATGTCTGTAAAAGGAACAGTTTGGAGTAAATGACCACTATCAATGGTAGAACTTTGTTAGATCTCCAAAGATAAAATCATGCATAATATTAGAGTGGGAAGATCATGCGATTTATAAATAACATTTAATAATAATAGTGCTGACAAGTCTTACATATCTTATTTTAAAACTGCATGATATGCTTTGGTAGGAGATTCAAGTTCTTATTTTTAAAAAGTCTTTACAGTTGTCTTGAATCAATTAAATTACTGCTCTTAATTTTATTTTAGCATATTTATTTTAGTTTTCATCAAAATCATCTTTTGTAATCATTTGAATTCATATTAGACATATTTGATTTTGAATGCTATATCAAAATATGTAATGTACCCCCAAAATATATAGGCCTACCATGTGCCTATAAAATTTTAAAAATAAAATTAGAAATGGTAAATTTAAAAGAGGAAAAAAAAAGTTAGATATGATATTTATATAGGATGACCATAAACTGAAAAACATGTTATAAACTCATTAAAATTATAACTTTGAGTGTTAAGTGATTTGGAATTATAAAAATCATATATGTTTTCTCTGTTTTTGCCATAAGCAATGAAAAATGCAGAGCTTTTAAAATAAAAAGGTATTTCTCCATTCTCTTTTGGCTGGTATCTTTTATCTTAAGTAAAGATTGTTATGTGAAGAGTGAAACCTTAAAGTCTCCAACCTTTATTTAAAAATCTCAAGTCTCACTTGGTCACTCTTTTCTTATTAACCTATAAAAGGCTTTCTGCATTAATAATGCATAAGTTAATAACCATAAAATTATGAGATTTAAGTGACCAAGTAAAAGTTTTACTACATTTTTAAGAAAAAAATGTAAAATTTTCTTTTTACTGATGTTTTTATCACTGTCTGCTGACAAAGTCATGCATTAATTATTAAAGGGAAACTTTTTCAGCTATTCATGGACATGTGATCTACCTTCTAAATCTGAATTATCAAAGAGTATATTTATATAACGATAAAAGAACTTAAACAATATAGTTGGCTTAACGGACTTCTGAAGTGAAAGGAAAATAATACAGATATCCAGTTAATCTAATAAAACTAGTTTTTCTTAACTTCTTTAAAATCTCCATGTTTTCTTAGTTGTAGGCACATGAAGAATTTGTTTTATCTTCTACAATGTTCTGATGAGTTAATATTTTGACAGCAGGTACGTTTTATTATTATGACACATAACCATCATTATCATAATTGAGATCTTATCAATACTAATGGAAAAAAAGTTCCTCTAAAAACAGAACAGATAATAATCATAATAGTTTGCATTTGTTGAGTATGAGTTATTATGACTAGTTTGATTGTATATGGATCATCTTACTGAATTTCACCTCAGTCTTATGAGTTAGGGGCTATGATTTCCCTTGTTTAAAATACAAAAAAGCAATCAGTTTAGAAAGGCTAAGTAGCTTTTCTGAATTCACACAGCTAGTAAATATTGAAACAATGACACTTAGTCCCATCATCAAACTAATTCATTTAAAATTACCAACCATATCCAGTTGTTGCACCAATTCAGTCTTTGGGATTTTGAATAATATATTTTCTATTAACAGATCCTTTTGAAGTATATATATATGTATATATATATATATCTATATATATATATCTATATATACACACACATATAAACACACCTATATATACCTATATACATATATATATACATACATACACACACCTATATATACCTATATATATATATACACACACAATACACACACCCCTATATATACCTATATATAGGGGTGTGTGTATGTGTGTGTGTGTGTGTGTGTATATATATATATATATATATATATATATATCTCCACACTTGTTTTTGCTCCTAATGAATTGGAAAGAACTACATTGTACAGATGGTGAATGTCTATTTTTTTATTTTTGTGGGTACATAGTAGTGTATATATTTATGAGGTACATGATATACTTTGCTACAGGCATGTAATGCATAATAATCACATCATGGCAAATAGGGTATCCATTTCCTCAAACATTTTTCTTTTGTGTTACAAACAATCCAATTATAGTCTTTTAGTTATTTTAAATGTGCAATCTAATTATTATTGACTGCAATTACCCTGTTATGCTACCAAACACTAGATCTTATTTATTATTTCTAATACTTCTTGTACCCATTAGCAATCTTCACTTCCTTCCAGCCTCCTACTTTTCTTTCCAGGCTCTGATAACCATCCTTCTACTCTCTATCTCCATGAGGTCAATTGTTTAAAAATTTTAGTTCTCACAAAAAATAAAAAGTAAAAATAAGAACATGCAAAGTTGGCTTTCTGTGCCTGGCACAACATAATGATCTCCAGTTCCATCTATATTGTTGGAAATAACAGTATTTCATTCCCTTTTTATGGCTGAATAGTAAGTACTCCATTGCATATATGTACCACATTTTCCTTTCCTGTTTCTCTCACATACACTTAGGGGGCTTCCAGATCTTGGCTATTGTGAACAGGTGTGCAACAAACAAGAAAATACAGATATCCCTTCAATATACTGATTTCCTTTCTTTTGAGTATGTACCTAGCAGCAGGATTGCTGGATCATATAGTAGCTCTATTCTTTGTTCTTCAAAATCCATCCCCCCACCAAACTGTTCTCCATAGTGGTTGTATTAATACTAATGTATATTCCCACTAATATGGTTTGGCTGTGTCCCACCTAAATCTCATCTTGAATTGTAGCTCTCACAATTCCCACATGTCATAGGAGGGACTCAGTAAGAAATAATTGAATCATGGGTGAGATTTTTTTTCCCGTGCTGTTTTTGTGATAGTGAATAAGTCTCATGAGATTCGACGATTTTATAAAGGAGAGTTTTCTGGCATAAGTTCTCTTCTCTTGCCTGCAGCCATCCATGTTAGATGTGACTTTGCTGCTCTTTGCCTTCTGCCATCATTGTGAGGCTTGCCATGTGAAACTGTGAGTCCATTAAACCTCTTTCCCTTCTAAATTACCCAGTCTCGGGTATGTCTTTATTAGCAATGTGAGAACAGACAAATACACTCACCAAGTGTACAGGTATCTTTTCTCCACATCCTCACTAGCATTTGCTTTTGCCTGTCATTTGAGTAAAAGTCATTCTAAGTGGGGTGAGATAAAATCCCATTGTAGTTTTGATGAATTTCTCTGATGATGAGTGGTGCCAAGCACCTTTTCATATGCCTTTTTTCCATTTTTATAACTTCTTTATATAAATGTCAATTCATGTCTTTTGCCCATTTAAAATCAGATTATTAGCATTTTTCCTTTACAGTTATTTGAGCTCCTTATACATTCTGGCTTTTAATATCTTGTCAGATGGGTAGTTTGCAAATATTTTCCCCCATTCTGTGAGTTGTCTCTTCACTTTGTTGATTGCTTCCTTTGCTGTGCAGAGGCTTCTTAACTTAATGTAATCCCATTTCTCCATGTTTGCTTTGATTGCCTGTGCCTGTGGGGTATTTCTCAAAACATTTTCAACCAGCCCAATGTCCTGGGAGTTCCTCCAATGTTTTCTTGTAATAGTTTCATAGTTTGAAGTCTTACTTTTAAATCTTTAATTGATTTTAATTTTTGTATATGGAAAAATATAGGGGTCTTAATATTGTTTTCTCAAAAGACTGCAGTTTATTGATTATATATTTTTAAGAACACCTGCTTTGAGTTCAGACTGCCTGAAATCAAATTCTAGTTAACTAGGAAAGCTTATTTAATCTCTCTTTACATCAGTTTGCTTATCCATAAAGTGGAGGTGATATTGATCCAAGATTGGTGTGTTAGTCCATTCCTGCGACTATATCAAAATATCTTGATTGAGTAGTTTATAAAAAATAGAAATGTATTTGTTACAATTCTGGAGGATGGGACATCCAAGATTAAGGCACCGGCAGATTAGAAGATTCAGTGCCTGGTGAAGCCTCACTCTCTGCTTCAAAGGTGGTGCTTTTTTACTGCTTTCTTACATGGTGGAAGTGAAAGGAAGCTCCCACCAACCTCTTTTATAAGGGCACTAATTCAATTCATGAGAAAGGAACCTTCAATATTTATTCACCTCTTAAAGGACCTACCTCTAAATACTGTCACATTTAGGGATTAAGGTCTAACAGAATTTTTGGGACACGTCACTATTCAAATCATAGTCACAAGATTTTTGTGAGGAATAAAAAGAACACTTGTTGTCCAAAAGACCACCAGGGTGGCTGAAAAGTAGAAAGGAAATTTTTATTGGTGATACCAGTTTGCTAACTTGGAAGAAACAGTCTCTGGCAGGAACTGAAGGTGCTCTATCTTTGAAGAGGAAAAGGGCAGATGGATTTTATGATTCACAGAGTCATACATATTCAACAGGTTTCTGGAAAATGCTATACATATTTATGAGGGCAGTTAAGCATATGCGCAATGGGTAAACATGTATGTAACATACAGCCCATGTTCACTTTGGGGTGGGATTTGGCATTAAAATGATGTGGAGTCTGGGTTGTAAATTAGTTTAGAAAGGGGCTGACATTTTGACTAATAACTTTTGTAGTTAGGGTGTTAGTTAACCAAGAGTGTGGTTTTAATTATAGCCATAGGAATTTAGAAAGTTTTCATGCAAGCTGAATCCTAAGCCTTCAGCCTGTAGGTGATTTTCTAGTTCCGTTAGCCTTAGGGTTCAGCTTATTTGATAAAGCAGCATCTATTTTGGTCTCTCTGATCATACAGTGCATGTTAAGTAAAACTTCAGTCATCTTAAGCTATCACTGTTATTATGGTTCTTGGAGGAGCACTTTTGAAAAGTAGAAAAGTTTATCAGCTTTGGAAAGCGATTAATCTGCATAAGAAACTAAACTCTGATCTTTACTAGTTATATGACCTTGGGTAAATATGTAATCTTAGAATTTCACTTTCTTTATCTGTATTTTAAAAATATGTAAAAAATACTGTTGTTAAGACTACTGACTTAGGTAATATACTAAGTGCATAATAGTGTTAGCCACATTGTGTATTTTCAATAATGTAAGTTTTTCCTTGATCTTCCCCAGGTACAGAGTGAATTATATTGCTGATTTTAAATAAAAAACAAAATGATAGACCCTTCTATAAAAAGATGATTAATAATGCTATTTAGTCCAAATTTTTGAGCTTTTGAGAAATTCCAATTTAATACTGATGCTTCACTTATAACCAAAGTAGTATTTTGTGTATTATAAAAACCAATTGTTTTACATCTGTTCAAAAATACATATTTAACTTTTATTGGATGTCAAGCTGTGAATTAGGCTTTTATTATAAATACAATACTATGTCTGTAATTAAAGCAAAAATAAAACTTTTAGTATAATGTTCTAAGTGCCATGATATTAAGATAAAAATATGAGTAGCCATAATTATAAAAAAGGGATTAAATAGCTAGTATGCAAGTGTTTGGGATAATGCCAGGGCTAGAACCTGTAAAAATGAATGAATAAAAAGCTGTTAATGAAAAGGAGGTATAGCCTGAGAATGGGCTAATGGATGGGATGGGGAACATCCTGGCTACTGCAGGAAACTATAAGATGATGGACATAAATAGTCATTGGAACATCAGCTAAGGAGAAATAGAAGACAGCTTTAGGGACATAGACCAGAGGCTTGCGTCTCATGCTAAGAAGCTCCGAAGGTAGCTTTAAGTTTCCTTAAAGGAAACAAAGAGGTAGGAGGGAGAAGAGTCACTGCTCTTGTATATCTTCCTCAGTTTTTATTCAAAATGACCTTTTAAAATATGTCTGCTAGTTTAAAGTTTTGTGGAATTTATTCACTCATTTAATTGATAAATATTTATTATTTATCATGTGTCAGGGACTGTGGTAAGCACTAGATATTCAACCATGATCCAAACAGACAAAAATCTGTCCATGTAGAGCTTCTTGTCTAGAGAGAGAAAGACAGTCACTGAGAGAAATACGTAAATTATAAAATATCTTATAAGGTAATTAGAACTAAAGTAAACAAATAAGAAAGAAGATAAAGTGTATCGGGTGTGGAAATTTAAAAAAGGTAGCCAAGAAATGTATAATTAAGTAACTTATATTTGGGTACAAATATTTAAAAGGTTTAGCATAAACTATTCTCTTGGAACTAGTAGTCTTTTAAAAATAACACAGACTAAAGACATCATTTCAGTAGATGAACATGATCAAATTTTCAGTTAAAATAGATCAGCCTCGCTGCAGCATGTAAAATACACTTAAGCTGGGCAAGATTCTAGGTAACAGAATCCATTCAGAGGTTGCTGAGGAAGTCCAGAGTTCATGGCAAATTTGAGCAAAAATCGTAGGGATGGGGAAGAAGCAGTGGCAAGGAAGACAGGGCAGATGCAAGAAATTCATAGGAAATAAAATTGGTGTAACTTTGTAATGAAACTCATGTAGAGGATGACAAAGGGTAATAGCTAGAATAATTCCTATATTTCTGAATGAAGTTTCAGGGGACAGATTTTATCAAAAGAAAGCTTAAAAGTAGTATGGCAAGACTGTCAGCTTTTAAAAATTCAGCTCACCAGCTATCTAGTATATGGTTTAGTAATATATTCCTGAATATAATGCCTGCCATATAGAAATCCAGTAACTGTTCACTCAATGAATGAGTAGATTATATTTAATTTGAAGTGACTGGGACTCTGAGGAGTTAGATAAATGAGATGCTAAAGAACAAATCCTGGAATGAATATATGAATTTAAGAGTCACTAAAATCAGAGCAGTAGTTAAAACCAAGAAAATGAACAGAGTTGCAAAAGCAAATATGTTTGCAGAGATTGACAGACTAAGATTGATGACATATGTGAACATAAGCCTTAAAGTGGTGGGGCAAGAATAGTGTAAGATCGCTTATGCCTTTCATTTAGATTTCATTGTTATGAGCATTTTACATTTATTTTTCTCTCCTCTTTCTCCTTCCTTGCTTTCACAAGGAGAGTAAACTGCAGACATTATGTCTCATCATCCTAGAAAATTTTAGTATGCATTTAAAAGGACTCAGCTACATAACCACAGTACCATCATCGAAATTAAGATGTTAACACTGATAAAGTACTATAATCTAATCCATAGATTCCAGTCAGAAATCACCAGTTGTTCAAATGTCATTTATAGGAAAAGGTTTCTATTAAGGAGGCCACAGGACATTTATTATGCCTCTTTCAATTTGGAAGAATTTTTATGATTTCCTTTGTCTTTCAGGATCTTGGCACAACTGAAGACTGTAGGCCAATCATTTTATAACAACTTCCTCAATTTGGGGTTGTCTGTGTTTTTCCCAAAGTAAAATTCCATGGTCAGGTATCCTGAAAAACAGCAGCTCTGGAAATATTCCTCTTCTATCTTCCTTTTCTTTTGCTTTTTTGAAACTAAGGTCAGACTCATTTAACATAAAATTAAACATTTTAAAGTGAACAATGTCTACACCAGAAATGTTGGTCACCATTCCATGATGATAACTACCATGCTCAGGAATGAGAAATAGCATGCAAGTAAGCAAAAATGCCACAACACTGTCTTACTAAAAAGCAATCTTACTAAAAGATTACTTACTAAAAGTAGTCTTTTAAATGAAGAAGTAACTGTAAGTTTTGGATTAGTTTCTAGAATGATGAAAAAGTTTATTCTAACAGTTATTGCCAATTTTAATGGTTTCAATGGAAGGATAGGTTGAGTGCCTTACTCTGCCATTTTCCATGATGTTACTACTATAAAATATTGTCTTGTACATTTATTGACTATTATGTTTAATCTTACCAACAGATATTGAATTCTGAATCTTAAATAGAAATTCAGTTCTACTTCTTTGTACAAGTATTTGTGTTTTTATGTAATATCATTTGCCTTTTTGATATCAAATGCCTTCATATTCTTCAGGCTTTCTATGATCAGTTGCTTGTTTTCTTTCTTTCTGTTGAAATTTGGGTTTAATAACTTGCTGTAGAGGACTGAGGCAAGATGCACTTCCGCAATGATCTACAATGTCAGAAATGTGTAAGTAAATTTTAGTCACCTATAAATATTCAAGCACTATGGAGGGGCACATTGATACAATCTTGTGACCATTCATATGACTCAAAAAAATTCTCTTAGAACATAGCTTACTCTCTTTATCTGCGGGTTTGCATCTATGGATTCAACGAATATGGATTGAAAATATTTGAAAAAAAAATTAGGTGGTGGCATCTGTACTGAACAATAGAGATTTTTTGCCATACTTTCCTAAACAATATAGTATGACAAATATTTATATAGAATTTACATTGTATTAGGCATTATTAGTAATTTAGAAATGATTTAAAGTATACAGGAAGATATATATATAGAGAGAGAGAGAGAGAGAGAGATCATACATGCAAATACTATACAATTTTCTATAGGGACTTGAACATCTAGAAAATTTGCTCTCTGTGGAGGTCCCAGTCTCCCATGGATACTGAGAAAGTACCGTATTTACTATTTAAATTTTAGCAAGAATTTACACTGGTACATGTATAAATTGGACTGTGCATTTCTACATAACTGATTCTGAGAATGGGATGCATAAACATCCCTTAAGATAATACACATGCATTTGGAGCTTTCTGGTTAGCAATTCTTTTTTATTTAATAAAGGTTAATATTTATCTGTATTTTCCTGATACAATGGATAAACATAGGAAAAAGTTTATTTTTTAACTTTAGTTCTGAATAAAATTGTTCAAATTAGAAAATAATTGCATTTAGTTAATGCAATTCACCACAACCAACCGTAAACATTACCTCAACCACACAGTCACCAATAAAATTAGTTCAAGTGATGATGCTTATTATTCTCTACATGCTATTGCTCACTCCAACATACACCTGGCTTGAGTAATCATATAACATAAGGATTCAATTTAGAAACTAAAATTATAAATTATATGTTGAGTGAATCAGGCCAGACTCCTTCTTTTTAAATGGAAAAAAATAAATGATGGTAGTTACAATTTCATTACAAAAGAAATATTTTGGGGTTAATTGGATTGAGATAACTGAGTTTTCACTAAGTTTTTGAATTCCATTTTTTTCTTTTCAAGTTTATATAGATTTTACTTTATCTCCACCACTATATTTAACTCTTTAGTTTTCTTAAAATCCTCAGAAAAATATAACAAGATTTTAAAATCTGCATAGCTATGCTTTATAATTTTATTCTTTGCTATTTTTTCTTGACAGCTGCCAGACAACAGATAGCTAGTGCATTTGGCTTACACATCAAGACCTGCTTCTCCTGTATTTTGCTCCATTGCATTGAGATCTTTTATTAATGTCTAACTACAGCAGCCTCATGTCTCTGGACTGCAAATAAGAATTACTTAGGGAGAGGTCTGGTATTTGTTCCATTACAAACTGGAACAGGGCCAAAAGCTGACTACTTGGTTTTGAGTTTAGTGACAGATTTAGTATCTGATTTCTCAAGAAGCCAAAGATTTGAAACACATTAAAAGCCTGTCCTATTCCTCAAGATCTAAGATATTATTATAAACTGAAATATCAGCTATTATTTTCTGAATTTGACAACTGGTGGTATCAAATAAGATTATATGAAAATTTAAATACACCTAGAAAAGAGGAAAAATTAAAAAAGAATTTCTTTCTGCATTTGGTTGTATTAGGATAAAACTCTAACTCCAAGGAGATGAGTTGCTGAAATTATAATTTAATATTATCATGGGTACAAAATTTTAAAATATGTAAAAATGAGATAATTCTGGAGATAAGAACTAGAGTTAAAGGGACAGCCCTATTTTTGTCTCCTGGTCAAAATATATTGATACAATCAAGTACTTTATGTATCAGATATTATACTAGAAACTTTACATGCATTATTTTAATTAGTCTATATGCTAACTTTGTGAAGTAGCTGTTTTTCTTCCACATTTTGTACAAGTGAAAATTGAGGATTATAGCTAAGTAACATTCTCATGAATAATATACTAGTAAGGAGAGAGTATAAATTCATTATCTTTTTGAGGTAGTATGCTATATCATAACACATTCCATACTAATAAAAGGTGTAATATACATCTTTCTTTAGATGTCATAAAGAGCAAAAGGATCTGATAATTCATGGAATTTCATCATCATCTCCCTAGGGATGAAAGTATTAAAGCCAGAAAATTGAGGCAGTATGTCTACAGGCATACAGATAATATCTGATAGAAATTGATACAACTTTTACATGACTTCAGCTTCATAACTTTTAGTTTTATGTTTTCATTTATCATGTGAAAATGTTGAAAATTTAAAAAAGAAAGCTCTGAATTGTACTGAAGAATCAGTGATTTATAACTGATTCAATACAACTGGACAAACAAAATTTTGGGGAATTGAAGATGGTGATATGGTCAGTACAGAGAAGGCACTATTAATAGAGGTAGTGGCCCAAGAGGAAGAAAGTCCCCCACAGTTGCACCCCCAGTTTGCCATCATACTGTTCTCTAAAACAACAAGCCAATCTCAGATTATGAGTATTTGATAGCACATAAACATGTTGTGATGATTAATTTTTTGTGTCACTTTGGTCCACTGGTTCAAACATTATTTGGGATGTTTCTGTTGAGGGGGTTTTTGGATGAGATTAACATTTAAGTTGCAGACTGAGTAAAACCAAGTATCTTCCCTTATGTTGCTGGATTTCATCCAATCAATTAAAAGCATGAATGGAACACAAAGGCAGATCCTCCCCTGAATAAGATAGGATTTCTTCCACCTGACTGCACTAAAACTGGCCATTGGCTTTTGTCTGCCTTTGAACTCAAACTGTAATATCAGCTCATGTGTTTTGATCTTACTGGCCTTAAGAAGAAAAATACACTATCATATCTAGTTTTCAGGCTTAGGACACAGACTAGAAGTATACCAATGACTCTCCTGGGTCTCCAGCTTTCTGACTCACCCTACAGATCTTAGAACATGGCAGCCTCCATAACTGCATTAAATAATTCCTTATAGTAAATCTTTTTATTATACCTACATATTATTGGTTCAGTTTCTCTAAAGAACCTTGACTAACATATATATATATATATATATATATATATATATATATATATAATTACCTATTTCTACTTTTAGTATGCAGTTTCATTTTTATTATTTTCATTAGGATGAATAGTCTATATTTTTATATAAAAATTTAATTCAATTAAGAAGATGTGATAATAATGTCAGCTCCATAAAATTTGTGTATTCTGGCTGAGTGTGGTGACTCACGCCTGTAATTCCAGCACTTTGGGATGCCAAGGCAGGCAAATCATCTGAGGTCAAGAGTTGAATGCTTGACCTGGCAAATATGGTGAAATGCTGTCTCTGCTTAGGATGCAAAAATTAGCCGGACATGGTGGCAGGCACCTGTAATCCCAGCTACAGAAACTGAGGCAGGAGAATTGCTTGAACCCAGGAGGCAAGGTTGCAGTGAGTCGAGATCGCATCATTGTACTGCAGCCTGGGCAACAAGAGCAAATCTCCACTCTAAAATTAAAAAAAAAAAAGTGTATTCATACATTAAGTCATACTATAAAATATGAAGTAAATGTTATACATTTTGATTTTCATTTTGGCTTTGGTGATCTATATTAATGCTGTCCTACAAGCTATCAATTATGGTCCTTAGCTGTTATGACTTAGTAGCTATTTTCTACATTCTTAAAAAGTAGAAAAGATACAAAACCTTTTTCTGTAATATACTATCTCTCTAAAAAAATACCCAGAGAAAAACATTTTGTAAATTTCTTCTTTAACCATTAGCCCTACATATTTTTTACTTTTAATAAATATTTGATGGTATAGTCTTAAAGAGTTATTTATGTATTTATTTTTCAGTCTATACAGTTTGATTTCAAAATCAACCATGATATAAGCAAGCAAGCACATATGTACAAAACTAAAACATCATACAACGAAAAAAGAATATAGATTTAACTAGCTCACTAAAATTTCCTTCTGACTTAGTTGGGAAATATGATATCAAGTAATTATAAATGCACTATAAACATCATCATTTAATAACAGAAGGTTTATAAACTTAAGATAAATTTTCTGTGGAACTACTAATAACTACTATCATTTATTGCAGGCATATTATGTGCCAGACACTACACTAAGAACACTGTTACAGAAAATTAGAGGTGGATCCCCTTATTAGTCCAGATGATATTTTGATCCTTTTAATGATGACAAGAGCTGTAGATTTCAGGACACCAGCAAAGACTAGCCAAAGTTTTTCACCAACTATTTCACTCCCTAATAAGCAAATATCAACTTATTCGTTGATATTTTCTGTACTTCTCTTGGCTTTCAGGCTTAAGGGGACTGGTTTCATTTTAAGAGAGTTTATTCCAGGACCGACGACAAGGTTTCTAAGCCTTACATTTTAGATCAGGGTTTCTCATTTTTGATTGCCATAGAATCATCTAGGCAACTTTTTAAAAACACATAGTCTCAGGCCTCCTTCTCAGAATTTCTAACTTAAAAAGTCTGATGTTTGTCGTGAAAATGTATTTCTGAAGACTTCCTATAGCATTCTAAGGTACAGGCAGACTTGAGAACGACTGGCACAAATGGAGGGGTAACGGGACCTCTTTTCCACTCTCTTCTTGGCTAACAGGGGAGATAGTCACTGATATTCAACACTCTCCTCAAGGTCTCAAAGCTTACTCTCAGTAGATAATATTTGAGAAAAGACATATTACTTTTCATCTTGTTGATGCCATTTGACCTTAAATGCACGAGAAATCCTCCTCCTAAACAGGAGGGACAAAAAGTAAAAAAAAAAAAAAAAAAAAAAAAAAAAGAAAGAAAGAAAGAAAAAGAAAAAAAAAGTGCTTAAACACAAGGAATTTTAAGTACAAAATTTGCATCTGTTATTCATTCAAGTGCAAATAGAGCTCTTGTTCCAAAAAAAGAGATGACAAAAATCACAGGATGCATTGACATTTGGCATATTTTGTATAGGATCAAGTGTAATACTCTTTATGTCTCTCACAAGAAGGAGAGATTATTACATGAGCAAGCGATGGGGGAGGGTGGTTTAGGACGATGTAAAATTTTCCTGAGGATTAACAGATCACACAAGGCAAGAGCCACTGGACTAGGCTCTTAAATCCCACCCAAGCTTCATTTGACAGAGCCTGTACCCTGTCACAGGGCAGTCAACAGAAAGGATGGTGCTGTTTGCTAATTGTTCCATCTATGGAGAATAACATAGCTCTAACCACTTACTAGTCTCACTGCCTTAAAGGACATAGTTAACCTGTGCCTGAGTTTCCTCATCACTAAAATGAAAATAACAATACCTTATTAGGTGGTTACTACATCAAATGAGTTATTATTTACAAAGTGCTCAGAACTTCCCCTACAAGTTAATAAAATATAAGGGCTTGTTAAATAAAATAAATGAATAACTAAGCCCTTTTTCAAGAGGAGACTGTTTTGGTTCTCCAAGAGAAAGTTCTGCATGTTCAGTTACAGGTCTCCAAACAATTCTGTCACCTTTATTTGATTTGGGTATTACAATAACTCTATGTAGTAGATTTCAGTCTGCCTTCAAAGATAAAGAAAGTGACCTAGAGAAATTAAGTACTTATACAAATTATATACTTAATAATTTGCAAAGTTGGAAACTAGTTGTCACTCATAGCTGATATAAGAACTATGCTGTTATTCAAAAATTAACTTATTTTATGAGTCCATGTATAATAAAGTAGAATGTATGGTAAATGGTAAAAAATCACTAGTAAAAGGGTCATCTCCTTATCAACCTGGATGTTTAACTAAAATTACAGTATCTTTACCTCTAATACTTTCTATCTCCTTTCTTTCCATGTTTTCCTCTTGGCATATAATACTGTTTAACTTATTTATTTATCTTATGTATTTTCTGGATTTGTATTAGTTTGTAAAATCTGTGAGGTAGGCATTTGGGGTCCAGTTTTTTTCAGTGCCCATGTATAGGCAAGCAACGAATATTACATGAAAGAACAAATGTATGAACCCTCCTTTTTCCCAACAAAGATGTACTTGTTTTGAAATTCTATGAAAATATTTACTGTTAATTTATTTTTCAATAGAACTTGATGACATTAGGTGGGAGAATACTTAAGTTGGCAATAACATGACCTTTTCATTTTCCTCATATATTAACCATTACAGGATAGTGAAGTAAAATTAGGTACTACAGTGAAACCTTGAGCAATGCAGGGATTAGGGGGCATTCATGTCCCATGCAGTCAAAAATTGCATATAACTTTTGCCTCCCCACATACTTAACTACCAGTAGTCTACTATCAGTGGTTGACTGAAAGCCTTACCGATAAACAGTTGATTCACATATATTGTATATATGTATTTTATACTGGAAGGTAGAGAAAGAAAATGTTGATTAAAAAATTAGGAAAAGAAAATACATTTACAGTACTGTACTATATTTGTCGTTACTATAAGTATATGTAGGCTATTTACTACATGACTCATATGTCCATAATGGGCAACTGCAGCTGAAGACCTCAATATATGGTACCTATCAAATGTTAACATTTTCTTGTAATGTCATGATTTTCTCGCTTCTTGGGAGTACTTCCAGCATCACTAGTGGCACTTTGTATGAGTCCCAAAGTGTTATTAAAGGTTAGCCATAGTGCGCTAAGTGAGAAATATGTAAGAACTTCCAGAGATCACTTTTTACTATGATACACAATTTAATACAAAGACAACTGCTTGCTTGG
>CAUYQU010019135.1:0-38114 GCA_963574635.1 Cheracebus regulus | reverse complement strand
CATCCTCTCCAGCATCTGTTGTCTCTAGATTTTTTAATGATCGCCATTCTAACTGGTGTAAGATGGTATCTCAATGTAGTTTTGATTTGCATTTCTCTAATGACCAGTGATGATGAGCATTTTTTCATATGTTTATTGGCCTCACTGTTTAAAGGTCTTTTGTTGCTGGACGAGGTGGCTCACACCTGTAATCCAGCACTTTGGGAGGCAGAGGTGGGTGGATCACGAGGTCAAGCGTTCAAGACCAGCTTGGCCAGTATGGTGAAACCCCATCTCTACTAAAAATACAAAAAATACCTGGGCGTGGGGGTGTATGCCTGTAGTCCCAGCTGCTCAGGAGGCTGAGGCAGGAGAATCGCTTGAACCCAGGAGGTGGAGGTTGCAGTGAGCCAAGATCATGCCACTGCACTCCAGCCTGGCAGCAGAGTGAAACTCTGTCTCTAAATAAATAAATAAGCAAGCTGTTTTGTTTTTTGGATTACTACTTCTATTGTTTCAGTCCTGAGATTTCTCCATTTCTTGTCAGCTTTGTATTCAGTGTTTTTTCAAATCTCCCTTTGTCATCATAACTTCTCCTTTGACTCACATTCTTTTCTGTCACTTGTCACATTTCTCATTAGTTTTTCATCCTTGATTTTTCAGTTTGGTTTATGAAATGATCCAGTCATTTCTACACCTCTGAAAACTCTTAAAACTTAATTATATAATTATATAATATATAATATAATTATAATTATATAAATATATTATATAATTATATAATTATAATTATATATATATATCAGAAATGGTTGCTACCAAGCTAGCTTTGAAATGTACTACTTTTGGTCCAAATACACTCTTCAGCTAATGCTTTCTTCCAACTGGTTGTCTTCTTGCCTGCCCTGTGTCGGAAAATGAGAGTCCCTTACTGTATTATCAAGGGGAAGGCAAGACTGGGACGTCTAGTCCACAGGAAGACCTGCACCACTGTCACCTTCACCCAGGCTAACTCGGAAGACTAAGGCGCTTTTGCTAAGCTGGTGGAAGCTATCAGGACAAAGTACAGTGACAGATATGATGAGATCCACCGTCACTGGGGAGGCAATGTCCTGGGTCCCAAGTCTGAGGCTAGCATCGCCAGGCCTCAAAAATGCAAAGGCTAAAGAACTTCACTGAACTGGGCACTGTAGCGTTTTCTGTAAATAAAAATAATTTTAAAAAAAGAAAAAAAGAAATGGATACAGGCTTGTTTGTGTGCGTGGAATTCAGTTTAAAATAGGTGACATGTTTAAATTTTTAGATCACAGACATTAGAAATTGGCTTTTAAAATATAATGGTTAGAAAGCAGTTACTTCTTTTCTAGACAGACATTTGTCATCTGTCAGATTTATTTATCAGTTAATAACAAAGTGATTTTTCATATCTCTAGATGATTTTCTACTGCCTCATTAGTTGAAGAAATAAAAAGAAAGCCACCCTATGCTAACCCTTAGAAGAGCATAACTACTGAGCATCCTGAGGGGCAAAGAGCAATTAAAGTGAATTAAAATTATTTTATTTTGGGGGGGGGTGCAGGAAGCAGAATGACTAGACTCAAGGATTTTTCTAGAGAAATATTTTAACCGTTGAATAAATTTTCCTTGATTAAAGAAGGAAATAAGAACTTGGAGAGGAAATTTAAGTATTACTTTAGGATTATTGAGAAATGCCGGCTAGTGGTGCTTAGGAAGGTAAGGACAACTTGTCGGCCACTCCACAGAGAAGTAGTTTTATTAAAAGTCAATGAAAGAGGCCAGGTGCGGTGGCTCACGCCTGTAATCCTAGCACTTTGGGAGGCCGACGTGCGTGGATTGCCTGAGCTCAGGAGTTCGAGACAAGCCTGGGCAACATGGTGAAACCCTGTCTCTACTAAAGTACAAAAAATTAGCTGGTCATTGTGGTGTGTGCCTGTAGTCCCAGCTACTCAGCTGGCTGAAGCAGGAGAATTGCTTAAACCCCAGAGGCAGAGGTAATGGTGAATCGAGATCATGTCACTGCATTCCAGCCTGGGTGACAGAGTGAGACTCCATCTCCACACACAAAAAAGAAAGTCAATGAAATATACCAGAATGGTCTTTATATATTGAGAAATAAGATTCAACATCCCGTAGATTTAGGCACTCTCACATCCATGTATCTGGATTGGGTCATAGAGAGTTTTATTCCAGGCTGAGTGAAATAAGACAGAGGACAGGCAAATAGATTTATTCTTGTTTGCCAGTTCTGATTCGTAGAGGATCCCTGTAGTTCTATTGAGAAGAATTCATGGGAGCTCAGCTGGAAACTGCTGTGATTGATTAGCAATGTCTTTGATGAGTACAGGTAGGGGAGGTGGTAGCATATGCGCCAGGTCTTGCCATTCTGCTCTAGACAGAAGAGCCTTTTCCCCTCTGATCAAAGAGGGAGAGAGATTTGCTTCTGGAGACTGAATCTACTTGGGTTGGTGAATGCATTTTAAGATGACCTAGTTGCATATTACTGCCAACCAAGAGTGAATAATGTTATCCTAGAATCTCAGGAGTCATGTTACAGTTCAGTTGGGAATACTTATTATGCCTGTTAGTATTTCTAACTAAATTCCCTTTCAACGTGATAGTTTAATTGTAGTACAATTTTTCTATGGTTTTGTTTAGGGAATACTGTTTGCTTAGCAATTAATCAATTTATACTATTGGATTCTGTTGCCGATTACACTCACATTGGAATGTCTGTTAGATACGTAAGACAGACGGGAAGATGGTTCCATTCATTTCAGAGAAATGTGAGTCAGAAGGGAATAGGATGGCTTTGAAGGCGGTGATCTTATTTTTGAGTGTGCATCAGGCCCCAGGTGGTAGGTCTTGGCACTACGTGCTGGCGTATTCTTCATGCATCTCTCTAAACAAATACATCCTCAGAGAAGAGAGCCAGGAGAGGAAGGAAGCTGTAGAAATGTGCTGTTGGTAAATATACCTACAGATAGTGGAATTTCCTTAACCATGTTCATCATGATGAGAAATGCAGTGAATATGAAAATTTTAAAAAGTGGAAAATATGTACTCAAGACAGGTAACCTGCATTGTGATATTTTATATATCCATCATTGTTCCCCAGATATGACCTGGTTTCCCAGGCTCACAGTGGGCAAATGCGGTGGGTGTGAGAGGCAGTATGCTAGGAGAGTGAAGCCACTGCCCCCGTCTTTGAAGCCAGTCTCTGACCTCGGCAGCTTCTTGACCTCTCTGAGCCTTGCTCTCCTCCTTTGTAAAATAGACCAACAAATGGATACCTGCAAATAAGAAGGCTTAATGACTGTGATACATCTTCAGTTTCACTTGAAATGGGGACATGCTGGCTCTGAGAAGTCAAGACCCATTGGTGATTCGATGTCAGAGCTAGCTTTGAACTTCAGCATTCCTTCTACAGAGCTGATATCTCATGATGTGCTTTAGAGAGGGTTAGATTTATAACCTACAGAGGGCTGGATGTTCAATCTAAAACCTGTGCTTCAGTTCCAGCATCATCACACACTACCCGGGAGAAGTTCACCAGTTCTCTGCTTCCTTGGCCTCTGTCTCCTCATCTCTGAAAGCCGTAAGATTCTCTAAAGAGGTGCAGGGGAAATTGGATGAGAAGATAGATGTGGAGACAGTTTACACAGCAGGACAGACTGTGCAGTGGTAAATTTGCACTGTAAGCAAGACTAGATGTGTAGCTACAGGAGGTCAAAGAAGACATGGAAAATCCTTTAACACCAGAGTGAAAATGATCCATGACCACTGAAGTTACTTCATTTAAAAAGAGCCTAGTCAGAGTTGTATCATATTCAAGAAATATCATTTATTGGCAATCTACTGTCTCCACAATCACTGTTCCAGTTTTTCTTTGCGATCCAGAGCAGTTTACAATGCAATGCTTTTTCTAAAGGAACTTAAAATGGCATTGAGAAAAGCATTTTTCAATCTGACCAGTTTCTTAGAACCCAAGAGTTTAGAGCACTCTACATTACTCAACAGTTTATTTCCATAGAGGTAGTCTATCCATGCTTCATATTTATCCATGTTACGAATTTATGCATTCCTGAAGAATTCCACCCACCATGTGGCAGGTTGACTCCCCTCTCTGTCATTCCCCCAAAACACCAAAGAAGGAGGACCCTATGAGGTTCCATGGTCTCCTTTCATGGTGCGTTTAAAATAGACATGCTGATGCCAAGTCTTTCTGTATGGTGCCTTCTCAACAGCGATGGTTTCTTAGCAGTGAATCTGGGATGAGGAATATGTATCACTGCCATCCTCCTGAAAAGCCAAAGTTGTTCCATGATGACTCAAACCAGAGCAAACCTAAAATGTGTGCAAGTGATTGAAGGAGAATACAAATATATATTGTGGATGGGGAGAGTCAAAATGGCAAAGGGGTGGAGATAAATGAATGGAGGAAAACAAGTGGTCTGGAAGGAAGTCTCTAAACAGAGAGTTGTACCCCTGGAGGTCACATTCTTTTTTTGTTTTTAATGAGATGGAGTTTCGCTCTTGTCAGCCATACTGGAGTGCAACGGCATGATCTCGGCTCACGGTAACCTCCACCTCCCAGGTTCAAGCAATTTTCCTGCCTCAACCTCACAAGTAGCTGGGATTACAGGCATGTACCACCATATCTGGCTAATTTTATATTTTTAGCAGAGACGGGATTTCTACTAAAACAAGGGACCAGACTTATACACAGGCTGGTCTCAAACTCCTGACCTCAGGTGATCCGCCGGCCTCAGCCTTTGAAAGTGCTGGGATTACACGCATGAGCCACCAGGCCCGGCTGGGGCCACATTCTTACAAGCAGCCCAATAGAGGCAGACTTATAGGCTACAGGGACACATGCTGTCAAGCAGCAAGTACCACTTACTGCCTCTGTTTTCTCTGTAATTAATACATGTCTTAGGCAAGATTAGGTAATCACTTGGCACATGCATCTTTATAAGACCATCTCTGTAAAAATAAAATGAAAGTATTAAAGTGACAGTAGCAGAGAGAATCTTAAGAAGAGTGTTCCTCTTTTCTTGATGTGCTGTAGAGAGGGCTAGGTTTATGATCTACAGAGGGCTGGATGTTGAGTCTAAAACGAGTCCTTCAGTTCCAGCCCCATCACACAACACCCAGGAGAACTTTGCCCATTCTCAAATTCTTTGGCCTCCGTTTCCTCATCTCTGAAAGCTGTAAGATTCTCAAAAGAGGTCGGGGTGGCGGGCGGGGGAATTGGATGAGGTGATAGATGTGGAGACAGTTTGAGAGGAATCCCCTGGCTTCTTTTTGAGAATCCTTCCAAAGACATCCTGTATGTCTGCCTTGTGGGATAACACCCCTTGGGTACCAACTGGTCAGTATCAGGAAGGCAGCACTCATAGCTCAGTCCCAATGCATGCCAACTCACAAAGTGGGTAGCATTTTCACAAAGTCAGAGAAGCAAGATTTTGATTCTCAAGATTTTGTTATCATGCTTCATAATGTGTAAGCAATGCTTTGGACAATTTTATCCAGATGGTTTTGTGTAGATAATTTTTGTCCACAATATATGAAATATGTGATATACTACTATCAGATACATTTGATTACTATTGTTTAGTGGAACAATAAAAAGATATCTTCATTTTCCATTAGCGTATAATATTTTATGAATATTTTCTCCACCTCTTCCCTGGAATACTTTCCCACTCCAACACACAAACCTATACCTGTATTCCCTTTGATCCATAATTATGAGCTTTTGGAGGGATGATATCAAGATGACCTATTTTTAATACCATATTAATCATTAGATGACTTGCCAATTTTGAACTTTGTTAAGGTTCTCTCCATCACAATTCCTGAGTAATTACTAGAATATCAGTCAGTAAGTTCTAAAGAAAACCTCTGGTTTGTGCCTAGAAGGTAATCTGAATTTTTAGTCGTCATATGACTTGATTTTTATTTTTATTGTTTTATTTTTTTCATTTCATTTTTGAGATGGAGTCTCACTCTGTCACCCTGGCTGGAGTGCAGTGGCACAATCTAAGCTCACTGCTACCTCAGCCTCCGGGGTTCAAGCAATTCCCTGCCTCAGCCGAGTAGCTGGGATTACATGTGCCCACCACCATGCCTGGCTAATTTTTTATTTTTAGCAGAGACAGGGTTTTACCATCTTGTCCAGGCTGGTCTCGAACCCCTGACCTCGTGATCCACCTGCCTCGGCCTCCCAAAGTGCTGGAATTACAGGTCTGAGTCACTGTGCCCAGCCTGATTTTTATTAATAGTAGTTTGAAAACTACAGCCTAACACACTTCAAGCAAAAACAGATTCTCATACAGTTGAGCAATGGGACCAAAATATTTTTTTAAAAAACTTGGTGACTGGATGAAATCTAAGTTCTTGGCTTTCTCTTAAAGAGTACTTTAAAGGTTAGAAATCCCCAACAGAGGCTACCTGGTTATGTAATTCCAAATTCATTCCTCTTCTAAGACATAAAATAGCACTCAAGAGACCTGAAAAAATTAATTCTTCTCCGAAGAGTGAATGTTTAACCAACTTCTCAAACCGGGTGACCGTTATTATTGTTTATGTTCACTTTCAAAAGCACAGAACAATTTGAACCTGTAGAAATGTATCCAGAGGCACTTAATCTTTTCTTTTGTGGTAGATACATGACAAAATTTTCTTCATTGAATGAATGAGTCAAGAACTCATTCTCATAATGCAGGAGAAGGAAACGGGAAGGGTGGTGGGAGTCGGGGGTGGCATAGCTTGGGAGACTGGCATGATTACAGATTTGGGTAATTCCCAGGATAGAGTATGCTGGGGCAGACTTAGACGATTAGATAGAAGGGTCAGTAGAGGAGTGGAATACGGTAAGAAATGTATGTGCATGCAGTGAAATATGGCAGAAAACAAAACCCATTGACTCATTAATTGAATATTTTATGGAATACTCACTATATGCCAAGCACTGTGCTGCAGTGGAAGGCCAAGTTGGCAGGGTGACTGGCCGTCCCAGGATTTCCAGAACTGAGGAGTGTCCTGAGAGGTGGGACTTTCACACTAAAGACAAGGAAATGCCAAGCAACCCCGCCTGAGTCGATCACCTTGAACGTGAGCAAGTGCTGTGATTCTAATAGGTTTGTTGCCTGATGTGTGTGGCAAGTCAATGGAGACACTGGGTTGCAGCAGAGACAGTAGTTTAATTATGGGGCTGTGGAATGAGGAACAGTGAACCTCAAATCCATCTCCTGGGAGCTGAGGGCTAGGGTTTTTGGAGATGGCTAAAGTGTGGGGATCAGTCATTGGTCAAAGACTGCATGGTGAAGTCATGGACAGGGTTATAAACCATATTCCCAGGCTGATTCTCTTCCTCTATGGGAGGTCTATAAACTGGGTAGCATCAGCTGTTTCACTGGAATTCGGGATCTGATAAACATCTTAAGCAATTCTTAAACAAAAGCTTTGTGAGTGTAGTGTCAGAAATCCTATCTGCAGGAATGATGGGGATGCAAAAGGTTGGTATCTAGTCACTTTCAGTTAGAAGGAAGTGGGTCAAAGTGCACCCTGATTAATGCTTAATTATAACTATTTTTCTGCCCAGAATTCTTGTTAACCATGTGAGGACAGCTTCAGTGCTAACAAGAGTGATGAATATTGTGGTGCTAAGGGATCATAAAACAGGCCATCTGCCTATCTGCAGCAAGGTGGCAGGACATGTAGGGGTTCAGGGAAAGTTAGGCCTAGCTCACGTGTAACCTAAATTGGGTACAGGTGTTACCTAAAAGGGGTTTGGATCCAGACACCAAGAAAGGGTTCTTGGATCTTGTGCAAGAAAGAATTCAGGACGAATCTGTAGAGTCTGTAAAGTGAAACCAAGTTTATTAGGAGAGTAAAAGAATAAAGAATATGGTTATTCCATAGAGAGAGCAGAAGGCTTCAGGTTTCCCATTTTTATGGTTATTTCTTGATGATATGCTAAACAAGGGTTGGATTATTCATGCCTCCCCTTTTTGACCATATAGGGTAACTTCCTTACGTTGCCATGGCATTTATACACTGTCATGGTGCTGGTGGGAGTGCAGCAGTGAGGACGACCAGAGGTCACTCGCCATGCCATCTTGGTTTTGGTGGGTTTTAACTGGCTTCTTTACTACAACCTGTTTTATCATAGCATAAGGTGAAAAGAAAGTTTGTTAGGAAAGGGAAGGAATAAAAGAATGGCTACGCCATAGGCCAGCAGCCCCGAGGACTGTTGGTCACCCATTTTTATGATTATTTTTTTGATGATACGTTAAACAAGGGATGGATTATTTATGCCTTCCTTTCTTAGGCCGTGTAGGGTAACTTCCTGACGTTGCCATGGCATTTGTAAACTGTCATGGCGTTGGTGGGAGTGTAGCAATGAGGATGACCAGAGGTCATTCTCATCACCATCTTGGTATTGGTGGGTATTGGCTTCTTTACTGCAACCTGTTTTATGAGCAGGGTCTTTATGACCTGCATTTTGTGCTGACTTCCTGTCTCATCCTGTGGCTTGAGTGCCTAACCGTCTGGGAATGCAGCCCAGTAGGTCTTGGCCTCATTTTACTCAGCCCCTATTCAAGATGGAGTTGCCCTGGTTCCCATGCCTCTGACGCAAGAGTGAACCAGGAAAAGAGAGACATTCAAGGGAGAGGTAACAGCACATCTGGGGACCTGGGGATCATATGCATTAGAAAAACCAAAAGGAAAAGGGTGGACAGAGAGTAGCACAAAATGAAGCCACACAGATGGGCAGTGTCCACCTCTCTAGGGTCTTGTAGGGCATGTGTTAGCTTTCCACTGATGCTGCATCAAATGATCAGAAATTAATGGTTTAACACCAGGCAAATACTCTGTCTTACAATTCTGGAAGTTAAAAGTCTAACATGGATCTCACGGGGCTAAAATCAAGGTGTCAGTGGGGCAGCATTTCTTCTGAACTCTCTATGGGGAAGAACCTGTCTCCTTGCTTTTCCGGCTGCTAGAGGCTGCCTGCATTCCTTGGCTTGTGGCCTCCTCCCATTTTTAGAGTGAACAATGGCAGATTGAGTCTCTTTCAAATCAACTCACTCTGATTTTGACTTTTCTTTTACCTCCTACTTCTACTTTTGTCAGAGGTGTTTAAATCAGAGCAACTCCATCTTGTATAGAAGCTGGGTAAAATAAGGCTGAGACTTGCTGGGCTGCATTCCCAGGAGGTTAGGTATTCCTAGCCTCTAGATATTTATGGTTAAGGGAACAGATTAATAATGTTTACTAAACAGACCCAGGCTCAAGGATATCCTGATATCCCTCTATCTTGAGAACAAAAGGATTTCTAATTTGGTTTAAAGATAATACTATTGATTCTTGCAAAATAAAGTAAGAAAATTAATCGTTTATCACAAACTCTCTCATAGTAAAGCACATCTCCCCATGATTTTTTTTGTTATCCTATATATAAACACATATTGTATATAGGGTGGGCATGTTCCTCCTCTTACATTAGGAATGTCCTATTTTATCTATAGAGTAGCTGTTCTTTCACCACTGTACTTTCTTAATAATCTTACTTTTGTTTTGCACTGCGAGTTCTCCCCAAATTCTTTCTGATGCAAAATCCAAGAACCATCTCTTGGAGTCTGAATAGGGACTGCTTTCTGGTAACACTTTTAAGGATTCCTGCGATTCCACTGAACCCGCGTGGATCATTCAGAATAATTCTTGCATAAGGCCAACTGATTAGCAACCTTAATTCCATCTACAACCTTAATTCTCCTTAGTAATAAAACATAAAATATGTACAGTTGCCAGGAATTAGCATGTGGACATTGTTGAGGGCCCATTATTCTGCCAACCACAGGGCATAGTAAGGATTTTGTACTAAATTCAAACAGGAATTGGCAAACTATCAAAACCCTGCTTTGCAGGGGTGTGATGGTGGTCAATTTGCATTTCAAAGGACCACTCTGCTGCGTTGTGGGGGTGGAGGCAAGCTTGTGTGAGGGATTATCGGTTGGGAAGCTGTTGCAGAGCTCCTGGGGAGAGATGGTGGTGGTCTGCACTAGGCTGCTGCTGTAAAGATGGACAAATGGAAATGCATTCTGGCTATATGAAACAGGTGGCATTGACATGAATTAGAGATAGATTACATGAAAAACAAGTAGAAGTGGAGGATTGCATGTTTTGCTATGGCATTCTTTTCACATTGAATGAATACAGAATGTCAAGGAGCTTAGCATAGACTAGCCTGTGAATGGCACATAACAAACAACCTTGATAAGGTTTCTATGTCTAAAAATGAAGATGTGCACAGGCATCCTCACAAGGCTCAAGGTTGAGGCGCTGGGGGTAGAAGATAATGAAGTTAGGTAGCTTTTGCTGAGCGGCGTCCAAATAGATATCTGCTAGAGGGTTGGGTGTAGATTTCTGAGGTTCAGAAAGCACATTCCTATCCATTTCTTCCAAATATAACATTTATCCCTCTAAATGCTTTTGGGAAATGTGTTTGGTATTTGATAAATCTCTTTGGTGCCTATCTTCAAATTGGGAGGTAGGAACCTTATCAAGGTTACTTCTGCTATGTGCCACTCACAGGCTCCTCTATGCTAATCACCTTGACATTTTGTATTCATTTGGTGTGAGAGGAATGCTTTATCCTACGTTGATGGGGACACTTGTTTCTAATGAGAAATCTGATGAAATCAGGTGCTCTGAATACAGAACATACATCTGCAAACTTCTGTAGCTTTATAATTTTTCTGAAGTTTGTCTCCTTTCTTTAGGAGACCATGGTTTTTGATACAAAACTCCATCTGATAGTGATTGCTGATAAGGATTTTACTTTTAAATCCACGAAAAGGGAGGAGAAGTGACATTTTCAAGTGGGCAGATGGAAAAATGAGTCTCTTGGTCTTTCTTTAAGTCTTATACCCCTCTTCCTCTCTGTTTTTTTTTCACAAAAGATCATCTCCTGAAAAATTCGGGGGGAAAATGGCTTTTCATTCTTATTCTCATTTTCTGACATTCTTACTCTAAAAGTCATTATTAATGTAGAAAACTCTGATTGTTAGGTAATCTGTGTCTTCCCCTATCCTGGTGGTATTTCATTATCATTTAAATATGCCACCCACTGCTGCTTCTTAGACCTTTTGAATGGAGGGTCATTAGTAGATTTTTGCCCCCTAAATTATGCTCAGCAGTTGTTAAAGGAAGATGGTCTCCAGTGAAGTTCTTTGTACATTGAAGAACTGAAGTGAGGATTTGAGATAATTACCTGGATAACTCAGCCTCCTCTGATCCCTCCTGAAGTGGAACATATTTCCTGTTCTCTTTCATTCCTTATGGGTTATCTTTGCTACAAACAACAATAAAAATAATCAAAACAAAACCACATAAGGTATTCATGTTTCCTTGCTGCCTATAGATGTAAAAAGTTTTTAAAAAGTGTGTTTTGAAGGGCTAGCTTTTTTTGAAAAATTAATATGAATGCATTTCAAACTCCCCAGTCGACATTTTAAAGAAGGACTTATCTTGCGATTTGAATCAGCCATCTTTCTCAGTTATTTCGGGGGATTAATCTTGCGTTTTCCATGCATAAGATTCCCTTTGGATTGAGGATTACTCTGAACCTGGGCTTTGTCTTCATCCTTAAGAATCACAATCCCCAGAGAATTAAAGATGCTTCTTCTTATGTAAATTGCTTAAGGTTTTCATGGAGTCTCTGGCTGTTACAAATGTCAGCTGAGCACTCTAATTCTAATCTTAGCAGAGTAACCTCTCCTGGGCACCAGTGACTGTGATAAAAGTACGTAATCAGTCATGCTTCACCTCTATTTCTCATACCCAGTACCACATGATATGCCACGTGGAAACTGGTTGGAGGATCTATGTCTAGGACACGCACTGCCTGGTCTCACACGACCTCCACCTCCCAGGTTCAAGCAATTCTCATGCCTTAGTAGCTGGGATTACAGGTGCCTGCCACCACGCCTGGCTAATTTGTGTGTTTTTAGTAGTCACAGAGTTTTATCGTGTTGGTCAGGCTGGTCTCGAACTCCTGGCGTCAAGTGATCCACCCACCTTGGCCTCCCAAAATGCTGGGATTACAGGCATGAGCCATTGTGCCTGGCCTGGTCTTGCACAATCTTTGTGTGTTTTTTTCCAGACACAGTCATGCTCTGTCACCGAGGCTGGAGTACAGTGAAGTGATCTTGGCTCACTGCAACCTCCACCACCTGGGTTCAAGCGATTCTCCTGCCTCAGTCTCTCGAGTAGCTATAATTACAAGCCTGTGCCACCACACCCAACTAATTTTTATATTTTTGGTAGACACTGAATTTCACCCTGTTGGTGAGGTTGGTCTCAAACTTCTGGCCTCAAGTGATTTGCCTGTGTCAGCCTCCCAAAGTGCTTGGATTACAGGCATGAGCCACTGCAGCTAGCCTGGTCTTACACAATCTTTGTGAGCCTCCAGTCTGTCATTTGTAAAATAAGAACAATATATGGCAGCTTTTAGGGTATCATGATGATACAATGAGATGTGATGTTTGGAAGAGGAAGACACTATATTCTTGTGAAGGAAAGCATTCTGTTTGCCTACTTACTTATTCTCTCCTAGGTAGACAAGCAGCTTCTGCTGCAGGGATGAGCCCCCACATTGGTGCTTGGCCCGGGAGGATTCTCAGCTTTACCCAGAAGAGAGTTCAAGGGTAAGCCAGGTGTATTCAACAGCAAGTTTTAGTGAAGGAGCCGCATGCTGCTCCTTGCGGAGCAGGGCTGCCCTTATAGCCGGTGTGGCCGGCAGCAGTTCTGCAGCCATTCTTAGACCCACTTTTAATTACATGGAAACTAAGGCGCAGATGATGCAGACATTTCCAGGAAATTAGTGGTCATTTCCAGGTGTTGCCATGGCAGTGGTGAACTGACAGGGCGGGCTGGTGGGCATATGTAATGGAAAGCTGCTTCTGCCCCAGCCCTGTTTTAGCATGTCATCAGCCTGACCAGGTGTAGGAATCCCCGCCTTCAGAGTCAGCTCCTGCATCCTACCTCACTTCCATCATCCTTCACACTTACTGGGTCCTAACTAAGTGGCAGACATGGTCCTAGGTGTGAAGATGCATTGGGAGCAAACTCCCGTTCCTCCCTTCATGGAGCTGACATTCTAAGAGGGGAATTGGATGATCACAGGTGTGGATGTAGACAATCTGAGACAGATCTCAATTAATTTAGAAAGTTGATTTTGCCGAGGTTGAGGATGTGTGCCTGTGACACAGCCTCAGAAAGTTCTGACGATGTGTGCGCAAGGTGGTTAGGGCACAGCCTGGTTATTTACATTTTAGGGAGATGTAAGACATCCATCAGTATATGTAAGAAGTACGTTGGTCTCGTCTGGAAAGGAGGGACAACTTGAAGCAAAGGCAGGAAGGCTCAAAGCGGGGAGGGGGCTTCCAGGTCACAGACAGGTGGGAGACAGAGCGGTAGCATTGTTTTGAGTTTCTGATTAGCCTCTCCAAAGGAGTCAATCAGATATGCTTTTATCTCAGTGAGCAGAAGGGGATGACTTTGAATAGAACAGGAGGCAGGTTTGCCCTAAGCAGTTCCCGGCTTGAATTTTTCCTTGCACTTAGTGATTTGGGGGACCCAAGGTATTTTCCTTTCACATACATATGCAAGTGAATACTTATTATGAAGAGCAAGAATTCCATCTGAGAGAATAGAAGCGGCCAGAAGGTACTACTGTAGATAGTGTTGTTAAATTTAACTGCATTTGGCCTGAGGATGCCTCTGCAACTGAGTCCTTCCTTAACGAACTACCCACTAACTTAGTATGTAAACTCACTGAAAACCTAACTTGGGAGTGTGCGTCTGTAACAGATTGCTGAGTCTCAGCCAATCACGGCAGCCCAGCTTCAGAAAATCCCAGGCAGCCGAGGGATCAGGCCCTGTTCCATGAGGCAAAGCTGATCTGTAACTAACCAGGCTGCTTCCAAACCTCACTTCTGTTTTCTGTCCATAAAGGCAGCCTGCCTGTGTTGAGGGGCAGAACTCTCCGAACGTCTTCCGGTCCTGACGGCTGCCTGATTCTCGAATCGTTCCTTGCTCAGTTAAACTCTATTAGATTTAATTTGTCTACATCACAGTGTCTTGATAATGCCTCAAGAAATGCCTTTTTGAGGATATGATATTTGAGCAGAGAGTTGAGATAACTTGGTAATTGAGGCTTGTCTTGGGATGGGTGATATTAATCATGTCAAATGCTGGCTCTCTCACGTATTACCAGAACAGCCTCTTGACAAGACAAAGCCGAGCTTTGTGCTTAACTGAATTTTGGGAGAGTACTACCTCAACAGAATCTTGGCAGTGTCCCAGGTGTTTGGGCAAAGTCAGGATATTTATTGAGATTTGGATGTGTGTTGTATGGTGGGTCTTTCCATGCAAGGCCATGTTTGCACTGAATAAAGATCATGCTATCATAGTTTAGAATGGATGGACAGAGCAAGGCAAGGATATTGGAAAGGGGAGTCCAAAGAATCTTAGGGTGAAAGGGGCTGTTGGATGCTTTCTCTTCAAGAGTTTGTGGGTCTCTGGAGAAGTTCCTAGAATGAGCAGTAAAGTCATTTGAGCTTTTAACTTTCTGGTCAAGAATTTCCTGGAGTGGTAAAGTGATGTGATGAAGACAGACAACCAGGGAAGTCATGGAAATGTAGACGATGGTTCTGATCCTCAGCCATCATTATCATCATCATCGTCTCTAATGTTCACTGGGGGCTTTGAATGTGCTGAATATTATGCTTGGTTCTAAAGATATAGCTGTGAACACACAGGCTTGTTTCTTCTCATTTGACTCATAATCTACCCATGAAAATAGATGCTAAACAAATACTCGCATGAGTTAATTACAAATGCAGTAGGTGCTGTGAAAAGAGTGTTCTTCACTATGACAGTGCAGTGTAAATCATGGGACGCTGTAGCAGCCTGGGAGTCTCTGTAAGAGGCTTTGCATCTTGCATATGCATAGATGCTAGCTGGATGAAGGATACAAGAGATGGCTGGGTGAAGGAGACTGAAGTTTATCTTAGAGCAAGGAGAAACAAAATGTCCCTCTGTATCAACAATTATTATATCCTATCTTCACAGAGAAATTGACACACCTAATATCATAAGACACATTCCCGGTACACAGGGACAGTGATGGGAAACTTCAAAACTGACAGAGCCTACCTGCGACTGCCTGGCCCATTCCTCTAACTAAACAGCAGTTGTTTGTTGAAAGAATGAGTGAATGTTGAATTAATCAACACCATTTAGCTCCTCAGTGACCTTCAACAGCTCATTTGCTCATGCAGAGCATACAGAAGCTGGAGAGAAGATGTGTTTGCATCTCCGTCTAGCTTACTCTGGAATACAAGAAAGGATGCAAATAGGCCTTCAGGCATGAGAGCAGGTGGAGGAAACCCAGCCCATTCATACCCACCTGGTCAAGTTTAGTTATCCTAAGTGTGGGAGTCACGGAAGGGGAAGGAGACAAGAGTGCTCTGAGGGAGGTTATATCTTTATGGGTTTATGTCGGTGGAGGTCTTTGCTCTTGGCTTTGAGCACTGTAGGAGATGAGATAGCCTTGTGTTGACATATGGGGCACCTGTGGGGTCAGGCCATTGGATTCACACTCCAGTTCCATTGTTTAGGAGCTCTGCAAACTCGGGCAAAGCATTTAACCCCTTCTTGCCCAGTTGTCTCCTCTGTAAAAGAGAGGTGGTATAGGCAACACCATATGATTCTTGGAGAATTAAATGAGATGCTTCAGTAAAAAGCACTTATACAGAGTCTTATATGGCACTTATATGGTAGATACTGCCCTTATGTCAAGGGAAAGCTCTTTTCCCTGTGGCAGCTTTACCCATGCTTGGCGAGATGATATATCAGCCTGTTCTTGCACTGCTATAAGGAAATACCCGAGACTGGGTAATTTATAAAGAAAAGAGGATTAATTGACTCATGGTTCTGTATGCTGTACAGGAAGCATGGCAGCATCTGTATCTGGGGAGGCCTCAGGGAACTTTTACTCATGGTGAAAGGCAAAACAAGAGCAAGCGTCTCACGGCAGGGGTGGGACTGAGAGTGGCACTCACTTTTAAACAACCAGATCTCGTGGGAGCTCTCTCAGGAGGCAGCACCAAGGGGATGAAGGATCCACCACCAAGACCCAGTCACCTCCTAGCAGTCCCCACCTCCAACACTAGGGATTATAACTGAACATGGGATTTGGATGGAGACACAGGTCCAAACCATATCAGATAGTGACCTAGGAAAAACAGATTTCAGGTGTACTATGCCCTGCTGGGTATAGAGATGGACAGAAGCAGATTTGTTCATATTTGAAAGTCAAGCACTTCAAAAGAGACTCTTATCTCTTATCTTGAGATTTGATTCCTGATTTTATCAGGATCTTACAGCAGACATCTTCATGGAAAAGAATAACCATTGACCTGGAGAGCTGATGCTGTGCCATGGGCTGCTATCTCTTTCAAATTCATATCTGCAGTAACCTCTGTCTCTCTGAGTTTGAATCAAACCCACATGCTTATTTTGAGCTTAATTTTAGACTGGTTTAGAGCAGCCAGAAAAAAGCAGAAAAATGCCCTTCAGAGCTCAAAGCAGATAAAACTTTCTGTTATCCCTTACCTTGCTGATGCCTTGAGTGTGGAATTCACTCAGCTGATAAGGAGGCTGACGTATTACCTCTTAGAAGTTATGTCAGATACAAGATGTGCAAAGACTTATTTACCATCCACTCTATGTTTCAATCTTTGGATAATGGATTATAAAAAATAAAACCTTCCAGATATGAATACCATGGTAAAATAGTATACTTTGAAAAATTTTAATGAGCATAAATGATGATATTGGTAAAACTACCCCATAGAATTAAAATAATGAGGATGAATGAATGGCTCAAATTGTTGACCATCCTTTAAAAGGATCCCTTTGAGAAAGGCTCACTTCTTGACATATGTCATTAGTGGTTGGTAAACAATTTGCGTGGCTTACTAGGATTACACTAATGTTCCTGACTGTAGCTCCAGCTTGCAGAGAGTGCAGGTACAGTCCTATTGAGATCACATCTTCATCTCTGGAGAGCAAACGTGGCATTAACAATGAGAGCTAAGTAGAAAAATCATGGCATTTCCCATGGGAAAAAGAGTAACGTAAGTGCTGGGCTAATTGTTAAGAGGAGGCTTGGGTATCTTTTTCATTTTCCCCCATGATTTTCCAATACTTTATAGGAAAAGTGATGAATAAGATTTCCAACTCCAAGAATTCAGAGGTCCAAAGAGATAGGAAAGGAAGGGAAGTTGATTTTATTACATAGAATTCGTGTCTTCTACGGGGAATGTCATGAGGGGACAGTGGTGAGCTTATCTGCTTGCAATTTCCGTGGTGAATGTGTACATGTCCCTCCTTAGCAAAACTTGTAGAAAAGAGACTTTTACTATTCATCACCTTGATACGCTCAGGTATCCTTCTCAAAGCCCTTAAAATTCCCAAAAGTTCTAGGTTTGTGAAAAATCATGCAATTGACATTGGATTCAATTTATTTGTGGCATAGAGACAAAAATTCAGATGTGGACTTCATAAAAAAACAACACAGTGTTTCATTGCCCATAATCTCAGCACTTTGGGAGGCTGAGGCAGGCGGATCACCTGAGGTTGTGAGTTTGAGACCAGCCTGATGAACATGGAGAAACGCTGTCTCTACTAAAAATACAAAATCAGCCAGACGTGGTGGCAGGCACCTGTAGTCCCAGTTACTCGGGAGGCTGAGGCAGGAGAATTGCCTGAACCCAGGAGGCGGAGGTTGCAGTGAGCCAAGATTGTACCACTGCATTCCAGCCTGGGTGACAGAGTGAGACTCCATCTCAAGAAACAAAACAAAACAAACAGAAAAACACTACAGTGTTATCTAGACTATACTTCCCAGCTTCTCTGTAAGTCCTTGTTTTAACTATTTTTAGGGAATGTTTCTTTAACTAAGGTGATGCCTGAATGCCAAAAATGGCATCTATACATCTATGAAAGACCCTTTCCTGGTAACCTTTGAAATCTCTTCCCTGTTGCTAACCACCCTTTTGTGAGTAATTACTAGGTGCTAAAGCACTGTCCATGGATTTTCATATTTAAGCCTCATTAACAACACTAGGAGGTAGGTGGCATTAATTCTATTAGTGAGCTCAACAAAAGCTTAAAGAGTACAAGTCATACCCATCAGCAAACGTGCCTCGTTCGCAAGTGGATGCATGGGTATTTGAATCAGGTTCTGAAAACCTGGAGGCCTAGGTTTCTGTGAGGGCACTCTCCTGCCTGCCTTAGTGATGGATGGCCTGGCACCTGCTCCCCACAGGAAATGCATGAAATGAGGACCACAGGAAGAAGACACTTGGCTGACAGGCGGCAACCAAAGCACCGTTGTGGTATGTCGTCTGATCCTTCCAGTTTTCTCCTGTTGCCTTTCAACCACAGCATGTGGCAAGAACTTAGGAAGCAGGAGTTTTATGACGTAAGAGAAAGACACAGCGGAGTCACCGTCTTGACTTCGGCGGGCAGCTTAGCTTACATGGAAAGACACATAATCTTTATAAGAGGCTATTTTTGTGTGTGTGTACTAAATATACAACTGTGTAATTGTATGTATGCATATGCATATTTTTGAATTGCATTATAATGTATATACATAGATACATGTATATACATGTTGAAAAAAATGCGCGCTTTGAATGAAGAGACCTTCCAAACAGGCTTCGTGTGAGCAACATGGCTGTTTTTTCACCTGGATACAGGTGGGCTAAGGCCAAGAAGGGTATTAGCAAAGGGCAGAGGGATAGGTTCGTTTTACAGGTTTGGGTAGTTTTTTGGGGGGCGAGGGTGTTGCAGAGTAAGTTCAGTTACAGTGGTGGGGGTTAGGGACAAGGGTATACATGACCACAAGTTCAGTTCCAATGGCAGGGTTGGGTGGGAGGTATTTACATTATCATAAGAACAGTTAAGATGGCAGGCAGGGTTGGGTGAGGGGCTTGTCCAGGGAAGCTCCGCTGGGCAATCAGGGACAATGGCGAACGCAGGCAGTGGGTGGGAGACATCAGCTGAAGCAAGCAGGACTTCAGACTTTCAGGCTCCAGGCTTGCATATGGAGACCTGACAATACACACATATACATAGATATACACATACATATATATACAGATATACTCATATATACACACACACACATATATATATATATATTTCTTTTTTTTCCCCCTTAAGTTGGAGTTTCACTCTTGTTGCCCAAGCTGGAGTGCAGTGGCACAATCTCAGGTCACTGCAACCTCCGCCTCCTGGATTTAAGTGATTCTCCTGCCTCAGCCTCCTGAGTAACTGAGACTACAGGCACCTGCCACCACGTCTGGCTAATTTTGTATCTTTAGTAGAGATGAGGTTTCTCCATGTTGGCCAGGCTGGTCTCAAACTCCTGACCTCAGGTGATCTGCCTGCATTGGCTTCCCAAAGTGCTGGGATTACAGGTGTGAGCCACTGTGCCCAGCCTAAGAGAATATATGTGTATGTACTAAATATACAACTGTGTAATCATATGTATGCATACACATATGTTTGAATTGTATTCTAATGTACATGTTATTCTAAAATACATGTTATTTAGTTCAGAAACGGGAGGCAAAATAAGGACATTAGCATTTCTTGAGGTATGTAAAATGTTGGGTGCTTTGCCTACCTGACCTCATTTATTTTACAACCTACCTACAAGATATGTATTATTTTCATCATTCCATTGATGGGAAGTACATGGGAGATGCTGTAACTGGTATAAATGCACATAATTATACTGCAGAACCAGCATTTGAGTTCATGGCTGTATTTATCCAAACCTACCGTTTTTCAATGCTTTTTCTGTCTGTGGGGCAGGGAGAGACCTTAGAATGAGCTGGAGGTATCACAGATGGATAAGTGGCCGTTGAGAGCCTGTAGAGGTTTCTCCACTTTATATAACAAAAAGCAACCCGCTATCTCAAAGCCCAGCCCTCCCAGCCTATATTCTCTGCTTTATGTTCCTCCTTAGCTCTTATCCTTATCTAGAATGTTATGTATTAACTTCTTTCCTCCATTTAGAATATAAATGCTATTTAGGCAGGGGGTTTGTTTCGTTTGTTGCTGGGACCCTTCTACCTAAAATGGTACTAGATGCATAATAGATGAACTCTATGTATTTGTTGAAACAGTGATCCCATCTATAATTAAAGAAATTCGTGACAAATGACCAAAATTTAGTGTTTATGTTGAATAATTATGACCATCCATGATCCATCGTGAATGTTGATTACAATGGAATTTTAGTTTGAAAACTTTCCAAAGGCGAGTTTTCGCTTTATTTTGCTTTGTTTTTGTAGCACAGGGAACAAAGGAGGGAGCCGAGAGCTTTGAGTGGAGGGAGTGAAAAAAACAAACAAACAAAATCATCTATTTATCCTGTCCTTGCTTTGGGTTACCATGCGAAGTCGTTCATTACTTTTAGAAATAATTCGTACAGTTCTCAAAAAAAGATATCCTGTGTGTTTGAAACGAAGGGCATTCATCATGTTGAAGCAGCTAAAAGTTTTCAATCCCATCCATTAACTCGCGAAGCTGCAAGTTGCTGCGACGCTGCCTTGCCCATCTATTTAGTATTTCCAGGCCATCATGGTACAGTACAAAGCAATTTGTTTTTATATAATTTCCTTCATGCTCGCAAACACAACATGCATCACAGGGAAAGCCAATCATGAACTAAAGAGAAAAAGGGATGATTTAAAGCGGGAGAGTGGTTCATTTGCTTTGGGGCATGAGAAACAATTATTTCAAGAGGCCAGGGTTTCTGTGGGAAGTCAGGTGAATAAGAATGCTGGTGCTGGCCGGCTGCTTTCTCGGAGAAACTGCTTTGCCTAAGTAACTTCTTCTTTTGAGAGGATTTCTTACTGAGCCATAAATGCTTCTAATGTGAGGAAGGCTAAATCTGCCTCCTATAAACCTGGGAGCCCTCATTCCATTTCTCTGTCTTTCCCAAAGATCATCTGCTCTACCATTGAAGGACAATGGGAGATGCTGCACTTTTGTCATACGTCCTGCATCTGAAAGGCACTTGGATTTCAGCCACATTTGAGAACAGAATCTTCAAATAAACTCCTTTGGCTCTATGAGATATTTCCATTAATTTATTTATTTCTGTGCTTGATTGTTTGTTGGGATGGGGACTAGCTCATTTGCCATTCTAGTTACATATTTTTTAACTTCCTTGGTGTTTTACTGACAAACGTAACTTGACATTTATTTGATTTCTGTAATAAGCTGCAAAGTACTTATAGTCCCTTTTAAGTGCTGGGCACAGTGCTAGGTTTAGGCATGGGGGTGGTGTCAGGAGAGTTTGCTGGCCCTAGAGAGCTAGGTAGGATGGGTCCTTAAGCACAAATGCATTGCTTGCGTGAGATTCAAAGACTTCTCTAAGATTCCTTTGAATTCAAAGGGGACTTGTATCTTAGGACCCCCGATGTCTCTACCCCTTTGTTCCCTATAGTGTCATTTGGTTATTTCTGCCCCAAATTCTTTGCTACACTAGTTTTCATAAAATTCATAGAAACGAACAGTGAGTTTAATCCATGTTGATGAAGATCTGAAGGACATCAGAGTGCCCCTGACTCATAAGGCACCATCCACATGACACGTTCCTGGGCTCTGATTTCTTCCTGCTTTTCCTGCCTTCAGTGAAGAACTTGTTCACATCTCCTTTTCTTCTCACCTTTAGTCTCCTTTTCTAGGACCATAAACACATAAACAGCTTATGCCTTTAGTCCCTGGACTTTGGGAGGCCTGGACGGGCAGATCACCTGAGGTCAGGAGTTCGAGACCAGCCTGGCCAACATGGTGAAATCTCATCTCTACCAAAAATACAAAAATTACTTGGTCTAGTGGCATGTGCCTGTAGTCCCAGTTACTGGGGAGGCTGAGGTGGGAGGATTGCTTGAACCCAGGAGGCAGAGGTTGCAGTGAGCTGAAATCATGCCAGTGCACTTTAGCCTGGTGACAGAGCAAGACTCTGTCTCAACACACACACACACACATGTGCACACACACATGCACCCATGCACGCACACACACACACACACACTCACTCTCCACCACCACCAACAACAGCAGTTTTCCAAAACATGTTTCAGGGAGGTTTTGCTTTCTTTTCCTCTGCGTCCATCACCAGTCTCCAGCAGGACCAGCCTACTCCCCACCCTATCTTCATTTCTTTCTCCAACTGCTCATAACCTCTTCATTTCCACTCTGAATCTGCACCAGTCTCTTCTCCACATAGCAGTAAACTATCGTTCTAAAATGCAGATGTGATCAGGTTGATGTCCCTGACCAACAGCTTCAGAGACTCAAGATCAAACATCTTTCCAAAGATCAGGACCAAACTCCTTCCTATGACCTCACAGGCCCCTGCCTTCTTATCCTGGCTGACTTCCCTCCTATTTTCTCCTCTTACCTCTATACTAGCTGCACTGGTCTTCTTTCAGTCCCTTGAAAGTATATTGCTTCCTTCCATTCACAGAGTTTTTGCACAGGCTATTCCTGTATTTGGAACATTTCTCCTCCCCAAGCCTCACTAACCTCCAAAACCACTTGTGTCTGTGGTCTGGTAATGCATCTTCAGTGTTTAACAAAAATACATGGCACTTATTAATAGAAGATGCTCATTAACTACTGGAAGAATCAGTGAATGAGTGATCAGTAAATGAATAAATAAACTGGGAGTCCTGAGGTTGCCATCACCTTGAGATGGCATTGTTCATATAAGGAGACCCAAGTGCTCTGCAGATGTTTGTCCTAAAAAGCCATAGGATAGTTGCAGGTTAGCATAGGTTTCCTTCCTCTGCCAGCCCAGAGGACGTAGGAGCCATGATGTCTCAGTAGCAATGAACACACTTAGCATCCACATCATGGTTTCTAAGGCCATTTTCCAATAACCCCATTGGAGCTATAGCTGATTACAGCTATATATTCTATTTTCTTTCAACTGGAAGTTGAAATATACATGATGATCGGGACCAACTTCTATTTCCAAAAATTAATGAAGTTTTCAAAATAAAAAACAATGGGGGTAGGTCAAGAAAACACATGGGCCAACCTTGAAGAACTCATGGCCAAAGCTGAAGCAATGTGAACAGCGGAAGAAAGCAGCATTAGATTATGACCCAAAGTATAAAATAAATATTCATGAGTCTATTGTGATAGAAATAAATGGGTGGACAAATTAACACATGGGAGCAGAGAAACAAATCTCCTGTGCAGTAAAATCCCAGACAATGTATGTACATCCCTTATCCTTAAAGTGGTAGAGCATGATTCTCCATCGTTAAGTGCTGGTTTTACGTGGTGGGTTTCTTCCAGAGAGTGGAAGGGAATGGAAAAGGGAAGCAAAGGGAGGAATGTTGCGGGGGTAAAAGCTGCCAAAAACATCCTCAGCCAACAGATCAGGGTCACATCAGCTGACATGTCACATTAATTGCTTGTCTCCTTGATCACTTAACCTCAGGAGACGGAGGCTGCAGTGAGCTCTGATTGCACCACAGCACTCCAGCCTGGGCAACAGAGTGAGAACTTGTCTTAAAAAAAATATTAATGGAGCAGGTGCAGTGGCTCATGCCTGTAATCCCAACACTTTGGGAGACTCACGTGGGTGGATTGTCTGAGGCTGGGAATTCGAGACCAGCCTGACCAACACGGAGAAATCCAGTCTCTACTAAAAATACAATATTAGCTGGGCATGGTGGCATGCGCCTGTAATCCCAGCTACTCTGAAGGCTGAGGCAGGAGAATTGCTTGAACCTGGGAGGCGGAGGTTGTGGTGAGGCGAGATCCTGCCATTGCACTCCAGCCTGGGGAACAAGAGCAAAACTCCATCTCAAAGTAAAAAAAAAATTAATACACTGGGAGAAAATGCCATTTTACCTCTGTTCTTTTCCTCTACAAACCTATAATTCCAGTCTGATTATGAGGAAATAAGCATCATATCAATCCAAATTGGAAGAACATTTTGTAAAGTACCTGAGCAGTACATCTTATAACTGTCAAGGTCTTCAAAAATAAAGAAAAACTGAGCAGTAGCTGTAGCCAAGAGGAGCGTAAGGAGACATGGCATGTGAAGATACCGTTACTGTGGTGTCCTGGATGGAATCCTGGAACAGGAAAAGGACATTAGGTGAAAACCAAGGGAATCATTCCAAGTGCAGACTTTAGTTAATAATAAGGTGTCAATATCGGTTCATTAATCTGACAAATGTCCCCTTCTAATAAAAGATGTCAGTAATAGAGAAAGTGAGTGTGGATATATGGCAACTCTCTGTACTCTCTCTGCAATTTTTTTCTATAAATCCAAAAGTGTTCTAAAAAAGAAAGAAGTCTATGAAAGGAAACTAAAAGCCACAGGCAATCACTCCTCCAGCAGCCCAGTAATGGATTTCCCATTCCCTGTGCCCTGGGCCAAGACTGAACTGTGATTCTGCTGTTCTGCACCTGGGGACCTCTATTTGGAGCAGTATTCGGCCAGCAGCAGCAGCCTGCACTTTACCCAGTCCCTCCCCTCCTGCCCTGCTTGCGGATTTTATTTTAGTTTGCTTCCAATGGCACTCAGCTGCTGCCACAGGCAAATATCTGGCTGCTTCGCACGCTATTGTACAACACACTGGGGAAAAATGAGCCTTCGTGCTAGAGTCTAGGTCCCTAAGCAAATAAACACAGAAGAAAAATGGTTCGTGTGGGAGTGGCGAGGTCGAGGGAGAGACTGGGGAGCCAGATGATTGAGAAGTGGGTGGTTAATTCAGCTCAGAGTTTGGGCGGAAATCCTATGCTTCTCTCCATTCAATTTTCCTTGCTCCCCAGACTCCTTAGAAACATGCAGCTTGTTGGTAAGGATAAGCAGAGTATTGTTGACCTGGGCGTTTCTGTTCCAAGGGTAAGGGAGTTGTAAAGAGCTGTTCATGGTGTCTGGTTTTTTTTTCTAGGTGGAGGTCGTCTGCACAAGCGCTCTCTCTCTCTCTCTTGCTTCCTGCTTTCTGAATTCTGTACTGAGAGCTGGACACAAATTTGTATTGAAATTAATGGGGCAGCCAGGCGCAGTGGCTCACGCCTGTAATCCTAGCACTTTGGGAGTCCAAGGTGGGTGGATCACTGGAGGTCAGGAATTAAAGACCAGCCTGGCCAACATTGGTAAAACCCTGTCTCTACTAAAAGTATGAAAATTAGCTGGGCATGGTGATGGGCGCCTATAATCCCAGCTACTTGGGAGGCTGAGGCAGGAACATCACTTGAACCCTGGAGGCAGAGGTTTCAGTGAGCTTGAGCTGAGATTGTGCCATAGCACTCCAGCCTGGGTGACACAGCGAGACTCCATCTTAAAAAATAATAATAATGGGGCCCAAAGACCTTTGGAAATTTAAATGGTTGTGTTGTAGAAACCCGAGGTTTCGGCTTCATAAACTTCCAGAACTTTGAGAGTGTACAGGTGAAGAGGAGGCTCAGAGGCTGCCTGAATGCACTCCAGCTGTGTGGCTTTGCAGAAGTCATTTAACCTCCATAAACCTCAGCTTCCTAATGTGCAGATAGGTGAAACACTGACACTTGCTTCATGAAACTGCAAAAATTAAATGTATCAACCCATGCAAGGGACTTTTAACAGTTTCTGGCATCATGTAACTTTCTAATAAGTGTTACTCCCCTCCCAAATCAATTATGTATACTTTAGTATGTTAAATAGTAACATTTCACATTTTACCTTCTCTTGATGTGAAGAGGTGGAGAGCCATTGTCAGGCCTTGTCTCATCTTAGGAAAAGATTAGAAGTTACCAGCTTCAACGTAATTGTCATTGAGAGGGCTTATATTTTGTTTGGATTAATAATTCACTAATTAATCCCATCGATAAAGATCAAGCTGAAGCGTCTCATTTTTTCATTATTAACAATTTGAATAGATTTCATTTATTGAGCAATTACTACGAGCTTAAGGTGATTATGTCTAATCCTCTCAACAGCAGAAGGTAGATACTATTACTCATTTCACTTACCCTAATGCCAGACACATTAAGTGTCTTCCCAAGCTTGCTGGGCTAGTAAGAGGTAAGGCTGGGATTCAGAACAGGGTTTACAGAGCCCAGAGCTTGTCTCCTGATGGATATGCTCCATTGCTTCTGTTCGGGAACCTGGAGAAGAGTGGCTAAAAGTATCTATTATCCCTCTGTTTTTATGGATAGAGGGGAGGGAGGGAAGAAAGTGCTGTTTGAGGAAGATTTATTGCCTGAGGGACATACTGAGTTTGAAACGTGAAGGGTAGCAAAGCTGAGATGCTGGGGTCTGTTTTCTTGCTTGTTTATCCCCTAGCTCTGTCAGTGCCTATAGAAGGTAGCTGGTCTGGTTTGAGTTCCCTTCAAAACCTGACTTTAAGGAATTAATTCCTAATAACAAATGCTCAGCTTGTTGCTGAAAAGGGTCTTTTTTTTTTTTTTTGAGAGGGAGTCTAGCTCTGTCACCCACGCTGGAGTGCAGTGACGCCATCTCGGCTCACTGCGACCACTGCCTCCCAGGTTCAGGCTATTCTCCCACCTCTGCCTCCTGAGCAGCTGGGATGTTAGGTGCCTGCCTGTGGCACCCCATGCTTGGCTATTTCTGTGTCTTTTTAGTAGAGATGGAGTTTCACCATATTGGCCAGGCTGGTCTCGAACTCCTGACCTCAGGTGATTCTCCGGCCTCAGCCCCTAAAGTGCTGGGATTACAGGTGTGAACCAATGTACCGGGCCTGAAAAGGGTCTTTTGATTGTTGATGGTCTTTGTTACTCAGTGAAGGTGGAGACTTTCAGCCACCTGATAAGGAAGATTTTCAGTTACTTGTTTGAGGATGAATGTACATTCTCAGAATGAAAGACACACTTTCCAAGTGTTAATTCTTTTGGTAGCCACATGTTTGTTTTACCTGTTGCTTTGCAACTGGTGTATGGATACAGGGAAAAATCACTTAAACCAGAAAACATCACACAATCACGTCCTGGGATGTTTTATTCCTGTTGCTGGATGTTTCTGGAAGTAAGTTACTCTATCAACCTTACCAGCATCTACCCTCTTCCAACCCAAAGGGATCAGGTATATATATAAGCCAGCCCAGACAACTTACTGTGTGTGCTACCTGGCATCATCTAAGTGAAAAAAACGTTGGTGATATTAAAATAAAAATGCACTAGAAACAACTTAATTGTATTTATAGAAATTATAAAGCTTCATCCAATGCCTAAAATTAACACTAGGATATTAGATCATTAAATTAATGGGATGTGATCTATGTCCTCCAAGATTTCAAAAACATCATTCTTTTAATTGTTAATTAGAGAATGTAGTGATTACAGAACATGAAAAACAATTTTGCTTATTTTCAATGTGCTGGTTGTGATTATGTGAATTATTAACTCTGAGCAGCATTCAATTTAGTTCATTTCCATGGCTTTATGAACTATTTCCAGGATGCATCTGTTCTTGTTTTCAATTAGAAAGTATAACATATAGATTGCAGCCTGTACCTTGTAATGAAAATAGGAAGAAGCAGCAATCAACTTTCTTGTACTTTTACATCATTGTGTAATATTTATTTATAGAATTTTTTTCCCCAAAGCGGACCTGCCTAGAGAATTGACCATGAAAGATGTGATGTGCCAAAATTCTGGCAAGAAAAACTTGAACTGTTATTGGCCGTGTATTTAATACTATTACATTTACACTGCTGGGACCAAAAGTTTCTTATCAAATTTATTGCGATTATTTTAACATGCTGAAACAGATTGTCCACACTATATTTGGAAAAAAAAATGTCCAAGTGATAGATGGATTCACAGCTTACACCTCAAGTTTTTATTATAGTTGACATTTACACAGTCTTGAAAGTCTCTACTCCTCTGTTTCATAGAAATGGCAATGCCACTCAGTCTCATCCAGTATTATTGCGGAGTTGTAACAGTCTGGTGAAGAATGGACCATCGATTACTTGACAAAGCCTTTGTCAAGCAAATCATGCCATTTCCGGATTATCTGAAATAATCATCACAGAAATGCATTGACCCATCATAGGTTTTGCGAAATGTATGCTCGGGTGTTAAGAAGCAATTTCTTTGTTTTTCTCAGATGACCAAGGACGGGGCCATGTGCTGCAGAGCTCCATGTCTACGTTTCCATAGTTATCAGTGTGAATGACACCCCGTACAGTTGTGCAGTGTGTAGTCTGAAATTTTAGACACTCTGAGTTTTTTAATGTTGTTTGACCGGAAGACCATTATCATTGCTTTGTCGGGGGAGAGGGGTGCTTTCACATCTTTTGTATTGTCTTGTTTTTTAGGCAGGTAAATTTTGCACTTGAAGAGAACCTGAAATGACCAAGCCAAGTCATTGCCATTCATCCTCTTTCTTTAAAAATTTAATCTTGAGCCACCCCTCTCAGCAATGCATTGCCAATTTCTAATACTTACAAGTATGTAATATGGGCAAAGTAACCGATGTCATGTTATCGGGTTATATGTCTCAGTCACTGAAACACGCTAAAAAGGAATGGGACCCAGTGTTGAGGAGAAGAAAAACACAGGGGAAAGATTGTGACGCTTGAAGAACTGCTCAGGAGGGTAAATTTGGGAAAAAGATACAGACAAAAACTTTAGACACCAGGGACAAGACAGGGACGGTGCTGAAAAAAGATCTTAGTCAACCATTCTAGATGCTGGCTAATTAGTGTTACCTGGAGAGCTTTTCAAAGCCCCTAACCTGTCTTCATAGCAATCGAATCAGAAGGTCTGGGATGAGGGCACAGGCCTTAGTATATTTTAAAGATTTCCCTAGGTATTTCTTATCCACAGCCAAAATTGTGAATCAGTGGGCTGGAGGAGTGGTAAGAAAGGAAAAGGAATACAGAATCAAAAGAATCCTTTCATTCTTTCATTGATCAACTGGATTTGTGGGTTTGTTAGTTTTCACTCATTCATTCAACAAACACTTATCATGACCTTCCTATGTGACATACACTTTTCATGATTGAAGATACAGCTGAGAATAAAAGAAGCAAAGCCCTCATGCTCAAAGAGCTTATGTTCTAGTGTCCTGAAGCAAACCCTTCCTGACTCATTAGAAGTCAAGTTCAGGTGGCAATGATAACACATGACATCTCACTAAAAGCATGACAGAATCATTTTCATAATAGCGTTATTTTGGACCACAAAATAAGTCCAGTCCCTTAAAAAAACCCAAATTAAATTACTAAAATGTGACATAATCTATTTATATCACATCTATTTGTAAAATGCTCCTGCTTCTAATGCCCATCCTTCCTCTAAGCACTCCTCACCTTCTTTTGACTAATTTGTCAGGAGTAAACTTGTAACCAAAGGCAACATCTTACAAATGCCAGGATACTTAGACCTGCTTCCCAAATGCTTTGGAAACTTTCATAAAATTGAATTTATGTAAATAATACATGGTCAGGGGTTCTGAGTCAAGGTGCTAAATTTAGTCAAGGTGCTAAATTTGTCCAGTATGAGGCCACCTGCTCATATGTCATCTCTTGGCAGCGGCTCACACATTTGTGTGCCAGGACATAGGAAATTAAGTTTACCTGATGCTCTCTGACAGCAGCTTTCTGTTACAACGTGCAAATTTGATTAGGTTAAGATAGAGGGCAGAGTAAATGGATGGCTTCATAGATTGATACTAGAATACTGATGGGTTTAACCAGAAGGTGACTGGTTATGGTCCAGCTTGGGTCATTGGTAATCACAAGTTCCTGTTATTGATGCCTGTGCAGTGGCCTGTGGGGAAATGCATGGTTTATTTTTTATTGAATTTTGCCGTAGCCAAACGTCGCATCTGCAGGTGCAACTTCATTGACCTTCACCCTCGAATTTGAGGAAAGAAGGTCGAGGTGTGAATAGGTGATGGAGACTAAATAAGGTAGTTGTCTCTTGAATGTTGCTTGATCCCCCTTCTAAATTTGTGATACATGAGCAAGGCTAGAAGGTTGTACAGCCGGCCACCTGGAACGGCCTCCCTTGGGCTGAAACTGGCATGATCACTTGGGTTTTCAAGGCAGGCATGCACAGTTTTTCTCTCAATATGAAATGATTTAATGCAAACTTGAAATTTTACCAGAAGAATCATTTTTTAACTTTAAAGGAATTTAAAGTTGTCTCTGCCTCATTAAGTAGCCCAATTGGCTTCGAAAGCATTTTTTATTTATATTGAAAATGTGGAAACTGTCAACTTCTTCCTATTTTTGAATTTTTTTTCTATAATGTGGCCTTCCATTGTGTAATAAACTTTAATAAAGCGTCTGTCATACAACTCAATGGCATTTCATCCCAAGGTATGGTTTAATGGCATAAACAGAGGGTCGAGGGAAAAATAAATTCAGATATTTAAACAGAATAGGCATAAAACCCTAAATCTTTTTTTGCAAAGTTGACCAAGGATGCACATAATGAGACAGAAATAACTGTCAAAGGGATTGGAGACTGATCTCGAGATGTTCTGGGGAGGCATTGATGGGTTTACTTATTTGTTTAAATAATTGTATTCTTTAGAGTTGCCTAATTTTTGCACTTCTGTCGGTTTAAATAGACTCTAATTGAGGTTGTTTCTGGCAAGAATGAGTGTCACATTTTTGAAGGGAACAGCAGCAACAGCATAACAACAGACAGTTCAGAGACTAAATACCATTTCTTAAAGTTTCCGAAGATTAAATAGAAAAACACTCCAGGGCTTAGCTAAAAGGCTAAAGGAGAAACGAATTTCACATAGAAATCAATCGCTCTGTTCACTGACACCCAGTGACAGAACTAATAATTGTGTCCATGTAAAATCAGACCCTCTTGTTACTTTTTAATGAAGTCTGTCTGATTCTGTGATATTTTTGGCCTAGGAAATGAAAGAGATGTTTTATTAAATGAAACCAGGTCTACATAGGTAAAGTGTCTGAATATAAGTATGTAATCGTATTGTACAATAAAAAGCAAATATAAAAAAATTGGAAAGGCAGGAATGTAGTTCAAATAAGCTCATTCCTCCAAGAAGGCTTTTCCGTGTTTTCAGTGGAATAGTGGCCCGTATTTTGCATTTGAACAATGGCACAAAGCCATTGGAAGGGGAAGAAAGGTTTAGCCTGCCCCTTCTGGATCCTTATGCCACAACGTCTGTTCCCTGCTGTACTGAGAAGTCCAACTCTCCTTTGCAAGCCAAGAAAAATAGGACCTTTTTCAAATCGCGTGCTTCTAAGATGCTGGCAGAATTCAACAGTGCTTTCTCCAAACAGTATAAAGCTCTTTACCTGATTAAAGCTGGTTATTTGATTTGCCAAGGTGAAAAGTTTTCTTATGTTTTATCTTGCCTTTTCCCCACTCTTCTCCCCTTATTTCCTCTCTCTCCCTCTCTCCCCTCTTCCTCCTCTTTCTCTCTTTCCCATCTTCCCTCCAACACTAAAGACATTTGGTGCGACCTCAGCGTTAGTATTAACACCCACCTTGCCAAGGAGAGTGTAACTCCAAGGAAGCTTCTTTTTTAAGCAGACCCCATCTGTTCTCTTTTGGGCCCTAAGTGTACCTTTCAGCTGGCCATTTTTCCCCAGCGTCCATGTGAACACATGTGTGTGTGTGTGAACATGTGTGTACACACATTTTCACGTTGATGGAGACATATGGTCATATGGAGGATCTATGTGGTCCTCTAGTTCTTTGTGTGTGTGTGTGTGCAGTATTTATTTCAAATGTTTGTTAAAACAGCATTGTTATTTCTCAGGATAAGAGCAAAGATCACCCCCTGGAGAAGCTTAGGAACTTTGTACAGAACTTTACAGTACAGAGGCAATACTTTAGCTTAAACCTGTCTGCTGACCAGAGAATGGAATTCTGCATGGAGTCAAGGAACAAAAGGAAACTAGGCAGGGCTAAGGAAAAGGAAAGTGCCCATCTGAATCACACTTCAGCTGCCATCAGGGCACATCTTGTGACGGTCACAGATTGCAGGCTGTTTTTTGGAAGGTTCGGGTTCAGCACAGGATTTCATTTGTCTACTTGGCTACGCCCCTGGCTGAGATGCCATGAGGTCAATGTCACTCAAGTTCCTGGCCAGCCAAACTCCTGCAGCGAAGAGTCCCAAACTGAGGATCAAGTTCCTCCAGAAGTCATTCCTATCAGTGGCAAAGCGGTAGACACCCCAAAGCCAATCTCCCACGTTGTCTGGTATTTCGGGGGTTTTATTGGCCAAGCTGGCAGCGCTCACCAGGATCCCGCTGGAAGCCATATTAGGAAGCTTCCCTCTAGTTTTTTAGTTTCAAATGTGATGTGTTTTCTCTGATATCTGAAAGGGAAGCATCGTTCTGTGTAATTTCTCACCACGAATTGCACCTTTAAACCCCATAGATATTAAAGGACATTCTAAGGAATATCTCGTGGGTGAAAAAGTTAGCCTTTTGTTTCCCTCTGCCAGGTTGGCTGACTTGGGAGAGAGTAACAGGAGGCAAAGGGAATGTCAGAGTGGAGGAAATTCCCATCCTAGACTAGGTGAGGGGCAGGCAGGGTGCAGTCCTTTCATGATACTCACTCGGTTCAGAGTACCCCACTTCTGTTCAAAACTGTGATAAGAAATATGAATATGCACATGTGACAGTATGTGTGGGAGGGTATCTCCTTCAATTGTAGCGTCTCACAGGGAGAGGTCTTGGCAAAGGCATAATCGTCAAAATTGATGAGCCCCAAATGGGATTCACCCTTAAAAAAAAAGGGGGTTTTGATAAAATTAGCTTTCCTCTTAACAATCTGGGATTACTATCAGAATAGCAGCTATAAATCTGTCTGGTTGGGCCCTCTCTTCTTAAAATAGATAGGTGGGTAGATGGATGGTTAGATGGAAGGATAGAGGAACAGATGGATGTGTGGATAGGTGGATTGATAAGCAGATGAATGAATGGATGGGTAGATGGGTGGGTGGATGGGTAGATAGGTCAATGGATGGGTGCATGGATGGATGGGTGCATGGATGGATGGATGGATGGATGGATAGGTGGGTGGCTGGGTGGATGGATGGTTGGATAGGTGGGTGGATGGATGGATAGATGAATAGATGGATAGGTGGGTGGATGGATAGGTGGATAGATGAGTAGAAAGTTGAATTGATGGATAAATGGATGAGTGGATGGGTAGGTGGATCGGTGGATGAGAGGATGGATACGTATATGTACATACATTTACAGTCTTAATAGGTACATCTTATGCTCTTCAAGTCTCTGTCTCTGGGGAGATCGAACACTAGGGTGGTGATGTATGCTATTTTTCTTGCAGTAAGAGCATGAGAAGGAGACCACTTCGCCAATTCTTCTAGGCATGTTTTGAAGCAATGTGGTATAGTGGGAAGAACACAGGATTTGAGTGACTGGAAGCTAGACTTAGAGCGGAGCACCATTACTTTTTAGCTTGCATACCTTTGGTGAAGATATTTAACCTCAGTTTCTATGTCAGTAAAATAGAAAAATGATGTCTAACTTGTGGGTTGTTGAGAGAATTAAAAGATGTCTAGATCTAGACTGTTAGTACTTAACACAATACCTAGAATAGAGATGGTGTTTTGATTAATGGAGTAGTGACGACTACTTCAACTGCTGCTGAAGGTCTTTGTCTTTCTTGTTTTCACTTTCTCCTCCATCTCTTGGTATGAATTTTTTTTTCCACAATACATTTTAGAAATAGAGGTCACATTCTAACTCCATTAGCTCCTTGCCTGACTTTCATATGGTCTCTGGCTGAGAATGGTGGCCATTCTATGCGTGTGTGTGTGTGTGTGTGTGTATGTCTGTTTCTGTGTGTGTATCTGCCTGTGTTTATATCTGTATCTGGAAAATATATATTTATACATGAAACATATATATATACACACACATATATATTTATATATATATGTGTGTATACACACACACACATACACACAGACCCACACACACATATAAAATTCTGGAGGGCTCATCTTGCTGGAAGATATATGTCTTCATATGTATACTTGGAAGATATATACCTTGCTTTCTCCCTTGCTTTTGACGGATGTTCTGAACTCACCATACCTTTTAGATATTGAACTATAAAGACTTCTACATTTCTATTTTATTTTATTTATTTGTCTATTTTTTGAGATGGAGTTTCACTCCTGTTTCCCAGGCTGAAGTGCAATGGTGCAATCTTGGCTCACTGCAACTTCCACCTCCTGGGTTCAAGCGATTCTCCTGCCTCAGCCTCCCAAGTAGCTGGGATTATAGGCGCGCACCACCACACCTAGTTAGTTTTGTATTTTTAGCAGAAATGGGGCTTTTCCATGTTGGTCAGGCTGATGTTGAACTCTCAAACTTGGGTGATCTGCCTGCCTTGGCCTCCCAAAGTGCTGGGATTACAGGCATGAGCCACTGTACCTGATGCCACTGTGGGTTCTTCTGGGTGGCGCCATTCACAAGGAGCAACTCCTGCACTGTGGAAGCACACATGACAACACTATGTACTTCTTTTTGAAATCCCTGTCTTCCCTATGCTGCCAGTTGGTGCTCCCTGCTGGTTTCTTCCTCATCCCACATCGGCAGCTTGTCGCTCCTGCCTGAGCTCTGGAAGTGATAACTGAAGTTCCGCCTCAATGCAGGTGATAAAACCAGGGCAAAATGAATGAAGTGGGAACTTCAGTGTTGGCATGTGGATCCCAAACTTGGGTTATACTGAATTGTCAGTAGGTCGTTATGTCTCTGTAGGTTTAGCCCTTCTTGGATGTCCCTTATTGGATGTTCTTATGTATTTGAAATTAGGTAAAGCTAACATTGTGACTATGTAAATAAACATTACATGACAACATGAAAGAGGGAGCTGGGGTGTTTTGCTTTCATATGATGGGGACCAATGCCTGCATGTTTTTTATTGTACCTTTCGGACAAGTAGGATGATTGCTATTGAAAAATAAATGGATTATGGTGCCAGGATCAGAAAGCAAAGATGTTTTCAAAGAGTCAGAAAGACTATGTTCCAACCACAGAGCCATCCTATCTTCCTCCAATTACTGAGGTTGCCTAAATCCTCAATTCCTACTTTGAAATGCAAACCCTTGTTGTTTCAACTTACCTCTTTGCCCCCCAGAATACTTTAGGAAAATCTAATATCAGTATGGCAGGTAGAAGTAGCACAAAGTAAGTTTCAGTTGTGTCTTGATTTGGGGGGACATAAATGTCATATTTTCTTTACATGTCATGGTTGCCACCTCACACAGCCTCTCTGAGGTTGTTTCCACCATTCTGTACCCTTCCTTTTCTTCTCTTTGTAAGCTTAAGTTTCACGTTCATTGACTGTTTTTCTCTCGAAGGTTTAGTCTTCCAGAGAGTATGTGTATGAGGCTTGTATTATGTACCCTGAATGATAAATATTGAAAATGATAAATATTGAAAATATCTCACAGCTCACTGGATCCCTCTTAATCCAGGCTTTCCAGAAAACAGTGCTGGGACCACCCCTGGAAGCTCGGCCTGCCCAAAACCCCATGAATCTTCAGTCTGCAAGGGTGGAACCAGATAATGAAGATAGCATGATAGCAGATAGTAGTTTTCTGATCTAGTCTCTGCCACACATACCAAAATGCTGCAGCTTTCATCTGGGTTTTATTTCCTGTGATTACATTTATCGTGCTTGTTCCTAATGTAGACCTTCTCAGTTCTCTGGGTATGCATATCTGCATCCACATCTCCTTTCAATTCGTGGCGCCTCATGTAGTTCTCACATGCCAGTGTTTCCTCTGCTCTGTGATCTAAGCCTACACTCAAGCCCTTATCCTTTAGCTCTTAAATTCCTGGTAAAGTATATGTTCATCTGTTTTACCACTTAGGGCATTGTCATATGCAATAGGTTCATTCACCATTTATTGAACAAATGATTATCAGTTAGTCATATGTACCAGGCCAAGTTTACACATGACAGGCACATCAATAGATAAAAGAGGAAGAGCCTGTTGGAAATAAATGCTTGGTGCCAGAAAGAAAAATTAGCACTGAGACAAAGGATCTTCCAGCAACGCAATTTTTACTTCCTGGACTGCGGGAAGGGTAACCTTGCCATCTTGGCACAAGAGTACAATGGACAAAGGAAAAGCAGACAAATTTATCACTTATGCATTTGGGGTTGTCCTTACTGCTGTGTCTGATTTCCATTGGTTGGAGCCAGACCTCACAATCTAAACTAAAACTCTACTGGCTAATAAATTAAAACTTTTCTAAACAGGTAAAAGCAATGGGGAGATGGGACATGCCTGTGAGCATGTCCAGCACAGGTAAAATGCCCCACATTCTGGTAAGCATGGCATGTTTAACAGCTACCTAGGATAGGGCTTAACAAACTTATTAGCGCATTTATTCTTTAACAAGAAAGGAAACTTTAAAAAGGAACTTTTGTACTTCCCACAGAGCCCGTGCCCTCTGTTTTAATGTTTGTAGTAGCATGGGTTATAAAGGTTAAAAGAAAACCCCAGAAGCAACCTACCCTGTCATCAAAATGAGAAGGTAAAGATGAATTGTGGTAACATAACATAATGAAATACTATAGAGCGATGAAAAATCAACTAGAATGAATCTCACATTTTAAATGTTGGGAACAAACAAGTAATGATAGGATATGTTGTCACTTGTAAGAAATTGAAAACATGGAAAATAATGTGAAACAAAGTAGTATATTTATTAGAGATATATAGGTATATGCATGTAGGTGTGTGTGTGTGTGTGTGTGTGTGTGTGTGTGTGTGTGTGTTTGTGAGGGATAAATATGGGATTTCTAATATATCGGTAATATTTACTAACCTGGGTATAGGAAGCAGATATGTGTTGTATTAAATATTATACTGCTTATGTGTCTTAAGTATGCCATTTTAATTTTTTTTATAAACAAAATTGGTATGCTCACTTCAAATTCACCTGATTTTAAGAGTCAATTGATTCCTTAGATGTATTCTGCTGAACTTGCTAGTGGGATAATGGAAAGTTTGAAAGAATTGGTTAAAATAGTGGGAAAATGTTGTGAAAGAAAAAGAAAGGAGGCATTGTATGAGTACTCTTGCCTTAGACACAGCATCTCTACCCAACAGTACGACTACTCATTATCCTTAGCATTGAGGGAAGAATGGCTAATTTAGGTGCAAGTTCTAGTTTACATGAATTCCTCTCTTTAGTCCTAAAGTTGTTGGGAGGGAAGAGATCTTTCCATGACCTCGAAGACTTGTAGGAAACATCTGTGTTGTTACTACCATATTCTCCCACCCTCTTTCCTTTATAAGTTCTAATTACCCTCCAACGTACACCTCATGTCAAGTTTTTCAATATCATTCATTTTCTACTCACCTTCTATGTACATAAATACATATATATATATATATAATTATTTTATTTTTTTAACTCAACTTTCCTTTTTTTTCAGAAAAAGAGAGAAAAGGAGAAAGAAAGAAACAGCAAAAGAGAGAAAGAAAGAGGAAGAGAAAGAGGGAGAGAGAATGGGATTCTTGTTTTATTGCCTAGGCTAGAATGCAGTCTAAAAGTGGGTATTTATGCCAATAATTGTGCTTAACAATGGAGACAGGAAGGAATAGGGGATGAAAATAACAAATAAGCAGCCAACCAATATTTTATTTAAACCCGTGAAATGCGATGCAATTGCTGAGGAGGGATTTACTTCCAATTATGTGGTCACTTTTAAAATAGGTATAATGTGATACTGAGAAAAATACGTTTTGTGGATTTGGGGAGGAGAGTTCGGTAAATATTTGTTAAGTCTAGTTGTTCCAGGTCTGAGTTCAAGTGCTGGATATCCTTGCTAATTTTCTATCTCGTTGATCTGTCTAATATTGACGGTGTAATGTTAAAGTCTCCCACTATTATTGTGTGGGAGTCTAAGTCTCTTTGTAAGTCATTAAGAACTTGCCCTATGTATCTGGGTGCTCCTGTAATGGGTGTGTATATATTTAG
>CAUYQU010019130.1:0-19722 GCA_963574635.1 Cheracebus regulus | reverse complement strand
CAAAAGTTTGAGGCTCCAAAAAAAAAAAAAAAAAAAAAAAAAAAACCATAATAGCTGCTCTATTTGTACTCTATATGTAAACTGTGAATCGCAAAAAAAAAAAAAAAAAAAAAAAAATTGAGAAAATATTCTTCCAACATTAAAGAATTGCTATCCAACTCAGCAAAGAAATCTCTCAGGTCATTGATGAACAGGTGAAATCTAAAATATATCCATTATTACATTTTGGTAAAATAAAATTATCAGCCAACCTTTATTTTGAACCCATGCTTCTTCATCAGTTACATTAATAAGTTGGCTTCTAATATGAGTTTAGCAAAATCAACTGAAGTATTTTGTGAGAATCAACTGACTATAGGGAATTTACAATAAAGTATACTGGATATAGGATTACTATTTGTTATTAATAGGCCATATATCCTTTATATCAGTAATATTTACAATTTTAGCTTCTATATATTTTTTCCATAATGTTGGTTGTGAAACATTTACTGGAACACCAGTGAGTAACAATAAATAAAAGTCTCGTATTTTACAATTTTGCCTATATTTAGCCTTTGTAGGGTTTAGCCTTTGTGAGGGTTCCTTCCCATATCATTCCTGTGAGCATACTCAGTATTTAGTGTTTTAACTTAATGTCATTGGACAGTGGTGATCTGAATTTCTCAATACTCTGCTCACCATAGCAAATATTGGAGAAGCTGTTCATGTGATGAGCTCTGGAATATGAATCATTCATATTCATACAATGTGACCTTGTATACTGTTGCTCCCATTACCACCAATGGCCTTTTGTGCTATTTGGAGCATACATAAATGCTCTAGTTTTTGAAATGCTTCTCTAGGGAAAATCTGCCAAAATCCATGCAGCGTATGGCATTGAGTTGTATTAAACACATTATTTCTTATTCATTTATTTAAGACAATATCGCTGTCACCTAGGCTGGAGTACAGTGGCATGATTACAGTTCACTGCAGCCTGGATGTCCCAGGCTCAAGCAATCCTCCCTCCTCAGCCTCCAGAGTAGCTGGGATGACAGGTACACAACCATGCCCAGCTATATAGTTTTTTAGTAGAGATTAGGTCTCACTCTGTTGTCCAGGTTGATCTCAAACTCCTGAGCTAAAACAGTCAATCCTCTTGCCTCAAGCTCCCAAAGTGCTGGAATTACAGGTGTAAGCTACCATGCTTGGCCTAAACAATTTATTTTTAACTGATCCCTTTGTCTTTTCTTTGCTGAAACTTTGGGGCAATATGTTGAAGCTAGTGGAAATGTTTTAGATGGATGGGAGATCCAACTTACAGTGAAAATAAGATGAGGGGATGAGGTCGGGTGGAGGCTGATCTCTGAGAAAATAGGAATCCATCTCTAGAAATAGTGCATGGCTACTATCTACTAGAGATCAGTAGCTTCTCTTTAATTATTGTTAGGTTATGGAAGCTTAAGGATGTGTCATAAAGCAACCTGAGACTATTTGCTTTGGTTAGAGATGACTTTGACACAAATAGCTTTTATGAAAGTGAAAGCCATTGGCTGTTCTTTGTTTTAGTAGCAGTAATTTTGCAACGGGTTTTTGTATAAGTCCTAATCCAAAGGTACCCTAATCCAAAATGGATGCATTCACTTATGTCTGTGTTTTGAGAAATGTTAAGAAGGGTTGTCTATTAATCTTTGTTTTTGTCAAAGTAATGTATAGTTAAAATTCACTATATTAAATTTTGTAAGGGTATGAATCAAATTTATGCATTCCACTGAATACCTAGTGATTAGGTATTTGAAAAGCTGGCCACACAGAAGGTACTCAAAACATATTTGTTGGAAGAAAAACAAGAAAGAAAGGAGGGAGGGAGGGAGTAAATAGGTAACAGAAAGTAATGCATTATATAGAGTAAGTGTAAAGGCATAAAAGTCAGATGTCATCTCACCAGTAAAATGTAATAATGGCAATACTGTATTACTAATATATTCCTTGTATAGTTTCCTAGGACTGTCATTACAGAATAGCACAGACTGGGTGGCGTATACAACAGAAGTTTATTTCCTCACAGTTCTGGAGGCTAGAAGTCTAAGATCAAGGTGTTGGCAGGGTTGGTTTCACTTGACGCCTCTCTCTGGCTTGTACTCAGCCGGCTGCTTGCTGTGTCTTCACATGGTTTTTCCTCTGTTTGCATACCCTTGATGTCTCCTTTTATGTCCAAATTTACTTTTCTTATAAGCACACCAGTCAGATTGTATTAAGGCCCATGCTAAGGGTCTCATTTAGACTTAATCACCACTTTAAAGACCTTATCTCTATGGACAGTTACATACTAAGGTACTGAGTTTAGGGCGTCAACACAGGAATTTTGGGGGAATACAATTAAATCCATAACATTTTTTTTCCAGTTTAGTTTCCATGCTATTTTTCATTGCAGAATTGACATACAATTTTTAAGCATTGGTTCTAGCTTAATGTTTTATATTAAATATTTTACTATCCCAACAAAGCTTTGAAAACACTAATATAAAGCTCAAATAAATATTATTACTTGCATATATTTTTACCTGTTACTTCATTTGGCCCCAGAAATTATTTTCAATGTTGAATCTTATAAATAATAACATCTATCAATATTTGTTGAAAATTCATATTACCTTTTCAAGATTCTTGATGTTGCTGAGGGGTCACTGAAGTTAGATATAATACAGTCAACTTTATTTCCCATAGAAGAGCATCGAGTGGTGTGCTCAAAAGAGCTGAGATGAGAAAAGCATTTCTTTTCTAGCATAGCTGTCTATGAAAGACATAAATTGTTCCAAACATGTACAAAGAGCCATTCATAGACTTTCAATGAAATAATATCAGGACTGAAAGTTATTTATTTGGGCTCAATGGTTTTTTTCTTTCGCATTTTACTTAACTTAATTGGACCTTATTTTTATAATAAAAATGAAAGCAGCTGATTGATAGAATGGCTTAACGGAGAAAAAGAGGGAAAGAAAAACATGCATAACAGATAACCTTTTGACATTGACTATGAGGATAGCACAGTCTATATATTCTGTTTGATGCTCAAGGAAAAAAAAAATATCACTTCTAACTTTGTGGCTGAGGTGACCTTTCCAAAGTCTTGATTGGTATACGGAAAGTGTATTTTTCTATTTAGCAGTAACAGCAGTAGAAAATGTGCTTGGCCTTTACCTGCGTGTTTATGGTGGCGGAGCCCAATGGATCATGTAATGGGCTGAGTATTAGGCTGCCAGTTCCAGCCCAGCTTCAGGCTATTCTGCTTAAAGGGACCTGGCTTGAAGCCTGGAGCTCCAGGTGGTCTTACCTGACTTGGCTAAAGAGATATCAGGCCTTTAATGATACCATAAACCTGAGACTATAGAGTAGATTCAAACAGGACTTATGGAATTCTGCCCCATATTAACAATGATGAATCCACTCAATTAGGACCTTTCTCCTAATTGAGACCTTTTTTCCTAAAGGAAAAAAAAAAAAAAACAAATTAGGTGTCAGCCTTTTTTTTTGTACAGGACTAGATAATAAATATTTCAGTATTTGTGGGCCACATATGTTTCCAGTCAATATTCTTTGTTTTTTACACTCTTTAAAAATGCAAAACCATTGTTATCTCAAGCATCATACAAAACAGGCTATGGGCTAGATTAGCCTGTGGGCCATGGTTTTCTTTAGTCTGCCAATTTGAACAAATAAATATGGCAAATCCAATGTGCTCCATAGTGACACAGGATTTTTCTCAGTCATTTTATCAGCCAGGGACCTCTGGCTGGCAACAATGCCACCTGGGCCATGCTACATGCCTCAGAGGACTACCTGCCTGCTTTGCCTGCCTGGGCTGTGCCTGGCTCGTTCACCAGCTCACGTCATGGCTGGTCTGGGTGTGCCCCAGCCCACCTGTGTTATAGCTTGTACCCGAGTTCCAGGGTTCCCAAGTTATTGTCCCACATTCGAGAAGAATGAGGATAGGCTGACAGTTGAAGGGTGAGGAGGGTGGAGAATAATTTTATTGAGTGATAAGACAGCTGTCATCAGAGAAGGGATTTGGGGGTAGTCCCCCGCCTGAAGTCAGGTGGATTCTCTCTCAGTATGGCTGAGCCCAGGGCTTTTGTGGCTCAGAGTAGGGGTGGGGAGGCTGATTGGTTTGTAAGTATGCAAAAAAAAGGCTAAAACAAAGGCACCAATCAAAGGTGGGCATGACAGCTTAAAACACCAATTAGGGAAAGGTAGCTATATGTAAAACAGATGAAGAGTGAGGATCAATCAGAAGAAAGTATACTAAACGGGAAGATAGGTTCTCAATCCAGTCTGAGGATGTGACTTGTAGCTTGGCTTTCAGGCTTCAAACTGTCTTTGGCTTGAAGGTGGGGTTTCACTGGAGACCTGCCCCTCTCTGCCTAGGATTTATCTGCCTCCTGCCTCTATCAATAATAGTATTTTTTAATCCCTTGTTTTATCATATTTATCTCAAATTATATCCCCTGTACACAGAGCTTGCTTCATTAGGAGATCTAATTAAAGAACACTCTATTATAACATAACATTTAACAAGTTTTGATATTAAATTATCTGTCTTATGTGACTATTTTGTATAATTTATATAAAATTTATATAATCATTTCATTCAAAGGTTTGCTGCTGTAGTAAATGGTGTTAATACCTTTTATAAAAAATGACATTCCCATGTACCATCTATTGACCATCCATCAATGTACATTTCACATACAGAAGTTCTTTCTTAGTTGTTTGCTTTTGGTAACATCTCATACTTAAGTACAAGGTATAAAACTGTACTCGTTCGAATCTTCTGTGATGAATTAGGAAGATGTAACACAATTACCTCCCTGGAATCTAGCCAGACTCCTAAGGCAGTCTTCTTACAAAACTGGGTCTTAGAATCTATAATGACAATTGTTGGTTAGAACTTCAATGTTAGGTTTTTTTCTTAAAGAAAATACTTTTAATTAAAGTGCTATCCTCAACAAGTTGTCTTCAGAATATGTTATATGATTGCTTTTCTAGATGAGTTTTGAGAGAAGAAATTAAACTGAAGTGTACCTGATGAAAAAATCTATCTTTTTAAGTAACTATGGTATGCACAATTACAGACTTAAAGTAATAATAAAGTAAGGCATTGATTCACAGTGTTTTAATTAAAAGCCTCAAATATGAAGTTTTAAAGTAGAATGCATTACCTCCTAATTGCTTATGATATTACAACACTGATATATTAACTACTAAATATATCAGTCTTATAAAAGATATAAATGTGATAAATTCTGAATGATTCCATTATAACTTTTTGAGACAGAAAAATTTCCTTTTATCTATATCCCCTAATACAAGACATGGGCAACCTGAATTATGGAAATATGAATTGGCCCAAGGAACATAAACCTCCAGGAGAACAAGCACTTTTCACTTAGAATGTAGGATTCACTGAAGGATTAGTAACTACTTACGTTTTACATCAACACATGCATACACACAGGCATATTCAACTGAATTATGTTACTATCATAATTTATTTTTTTATTTCATTGACACAGCTTTTCTATGAAATGATTGGTACCTCTAGGAGACCACACGTTTACCTCTTGCCTTCCAATGTGAAAGGTGTAAATAATATCCTTGGATTGTATTCACTTAATTTACTTGCTTGAGTCAGATGCCAATCTTGCTTCCAGGAATCTAAGAGTGACACAGCTATGCTTAATTTTAATTCAAGCCAATCAAAAGCCATCACACATCAGTCTAGTTTATTTTGTGTCTTTTATCAGGAAAAGAAACATTACTTTTCTGGAATTTGTGACACAATTAGGTGAATCTCAATTTAACTATGCCTTTCCAAATATATTAAAATCAAAGAGATCATCTCTATTCAGTGCTTGTTACATACAAGTTTCTAAAGAAACATTTACTGGCATCTTATCTACATAAAAACAGGTAAGATTAGCATTAATCAATTACTTATGAGGACTATCTAACCTCATGTTAATCTCTGATTGTTTATGTTGTCACCTGTAGATTGGATGAAAAATTACCTTTTAATGTAAAAACAGTTAATGTGGGAATATTAATAGGTTTAGGCCCTGCCCATCATTGCTTTGAGCCTTGGGGATATTAGGAGAAAGCAATGAATCATGGGAAGCAGAGGAGAACTGAACAAGTACAGAGCCCAAAGGATTGTCTGAAGGAAGATTTTTTAGGGAGTTTAGAGTGAAAGAGAAATATTTTGAGAACAGCTGCTTTAAAAGAGATGAAGAAACAGATTTCAGGAACTTAGCATGATGTTATGATCATCACGATTATATGATCCCTCTTTATAATATTTTGAGAGGATTATGAAATGTTTAAATAACTTTCCAAATATTGTTTAAATTACTTTCTAAATATCTTTGCCTGTTTGAGTTGAGCCAACATAGAACTGTGAGTATCCTTGACTAATTAACTATATGTGGATTATATTTTGGGAGCCAGCCTTTAAGTTTCAGTACTCAGCTATACTTCAGATAAAAATCAATACCTCGAAAACATATTTTTAAGCTGGTTACAACCTCACCAGACTTATAGTGCAAAGGGTAAAGATTGACCCTACAAAAGTTTTATGCTTCTCACAATACTATTGCAGAGAGAATCACTGAAGACTATTCAGAGACCTAATACAGTTCCTTATGAAATTGAAAGCTAGAAACTTATTTCTAACTCAACCTCCACAGACACAGACATTCTTAAATTGGAGCTCTTGGTGGATGATAGAGGGCATGGTAGCTATGTTTAGGCTAATTCAAGTCATTTACTCTGCTCCAGTAACAGAGATTTCCCTGGGAATTTGGCTGTTACTCACAGTAGAACTACTGACACCAGGTATTTGCTATTAGAAACTTGAGAAATGTGGGTGCAGTTTCTTGTAGAGGCTTAAGGAAATAGTGCTAAGGCTGGGTGCTGTGGCTCACCCTATAATCAGCACTTTGGGAGGCTGAGCAGGCAAATTACTTGAGGTCAGTAGTTCAAAACCAGCTTGGCTAACATGGTGAAAACCGGTCTCTACTAAAAATACAAAAATTAGTTGGGTATGATGATGCATGCCTGTAATTCCAGCTACCTGGGAGGTTGAGGCACAAGAAGGGCTTGAACCTGGGAGGTGGAGTTTTCACTGAATCTAGATCACTTTACTAAACTCCAGCCTAAGTGACAGAGTGGGAATCTGTCAAGGAAGAAAGGAAGGAAAGAGGAAGAGGAAGGGAGAAGGGGGGAAGGGAGGGGAGGGGGAGAGGAGGAGAGGGGTGGGCTGAGGGAAGGAGGGAAGAAAGGAAGGAAGGAAGGAAGGAAATAGTGCTAAAATACAGGTTAGATTGAGCTACTAATATGGTCTAGGAGTAGTATTAAAAGGTAGAAAAAAACATCAAGCTGAAGTCCTACAGTTAATGTTAGCATTATTTGTGGTCTGAAAGTCACCTGATTTTTGTTTGTATTACAACATGCCTTACTGGCCTAGGAACTTTAGGTGGCAAGTGATTTGTCTGTGTTCATATGTTGAATCTATAACTGCATATCAACAAGATATGGTACTTATAGGTACAGCATGGAGAGATTTCAACAGTGGCAATCTGCCAGGAGAAGTAGCACAGTTTGTAGAAACATCTGATGTGGCTGGAGGCATTTCATGCACAGTTATTAAGATAGATAGATAGACTGACAGACAGGCACAATAGTTTTAGGACCTATTTTAAACTTAAAGTCTTCCTGAATTTGCAGTATTGTGAAGGTAATCAATGTTGAGCCAGAAAATGGGGAAATTATTGCAGTACTTTGGAAATAAAACTAAGACTAAATTACAGAACTCATATTTAAGGGAGGAAGATAGACTCCAAGTGCCTGTATAGATAGAGGTGTGTTTGTCTCTTAATCTTGGATTACCAAGATGCCAACAAAACCACTTTCTTTGTAATAGCACTGAATATAAGAGGGACTGCTGTGACTGCCTGGTCCTCTGTGTCTCAGTATTTTGGAGGCACAGGTGCAAAACAGGGGTGGAGATAGTTCTGTGTTTGTAAAGGGACATCTAGTTGCACCCTGAATCCATGAGGAAAATAATCTAGGAAATAAAGCAATTTTTCTTATTTTGTGGGTAGAGACTCTTCTATTAGGTGCTATGGTAGGTAGCAAACATTGACTTTTCCTGCTCAGGGAAGTCACAAACATGAGGGTTAGCTCTGTGTCTAATGGTGGTTAAGTCTGTAGTACATTCAGACTACAGCTTCTAGTTCACCCATTCACTTTAAATCCTGATACCAACAGATACTCACCTACATCATCAGTCACAGCTCACCATCCCTTCCTCTTCCCAGTACTACCACTATCATCAATCTAGGACTCAATCCTTTAGAAAAAGCATATTATGCTCCACTTTCTAGAATACAATAAGTCTCCAACCAGCGTTCCTCAACTTTGTGTATTGTGTATTAGATTCACTTGGGAAGATTTTTAAATATTGTCTGTTTCCCACTCCAGAGACAGGCATGATTGGTCTGGAGCGGGACTTGGGTATTGTATTTTCTCAAAAAAGCTCTCCAGGTAATAGAGAAAGCACAAGTAAGACTGCTCTAACCAAAGCACTTAAATGGAGGCGGGGCGAGTATTGTGGTTAGAAAGGGAACTGATCACTATTTACACCTTTTTCACCACCTCTATCCTCTGCCTACTTACTTTCACTTATTTGTGATGGTGATCAGAGTACCGAATGGTGTAGGAAATTAGAGATGATAGAAAGGGGAGATTGATTTACACTTGAATGAGAAAACTGCCACTAAGGAGCAATCATAAATAGAGTAATAGGTATGGGTGTGTGTGGAGGGGGCGGGGAGTGTGTGGAGGCAGAAAGTATCATCATCCAAGTGGCCCAGTCAAGAAAGAAAAAGCTTAGATAGAAGAGAGACAGTGTGGGGACATGTGTAGGCGCATGTGTTAAAAGGAGATCAGAAAGTCAGATTTCAAGAGGGTTAACTTTGTTTTATAAATTGAATTTTTTTTAGTTGTTTTCTGAGAAAACAAGAAAAAATTAAATTGCTATTTGAGTATTTTTGATAGTCGGTTGTTTCTTTAAATGAGGCACAGATCTGACATGGAGACATAATGCAGTTCACCTTTATGTACTTTATATCTTTGTAACATTTTTCTCTGCATCAAATTGTACATATCGAAAAATAGGAGGTTCAAATGAAGCAATAAAAAACTTCAGTTGATCCAAGCATTCTGATAGTGATAGTTGTAAGTTCCAGCCATGGTTACCCTAAACTAAAGGTTCAAATGATAGTTCAATTTAAATAAAATTTAATGTTCAAGTTTTACACTTCCTGCAGTGGCCAAGAGTTAGATTTTATTACACAGGAGGGAGCCTTTGGATCTGGACATCCTAAAATCTGCCTTATGAAGATAACCAGTAGGAAAATCCCTTTCTCAAGCAAAACAAGCTATAGATCTGAAATGAAATAGATAATCAAAATGTTGAAGAGGGAAATAAAAAAGCCAAATGGAGAAATAGGATTTTTTTTCATGAGCACTACCTCTAATACTGTTTTTCAATTTCCCAGACCAATTTGGCAGTAACACGGTAGCTATGAACAAAAGTGATATGACTGCTTGAGTTGCTGATTGCAAAGTGACAAAATGCAGCTCTCCGTGGAGTTGATCTGAAATAGCAACTTTCCAAAATTAGAGCACTTGACAGGAGAGGTAAAGGAGAGGGGGAAATTGAGCAAAATAAAAGCAAGTCAATTTTTTATAGACTTGGCTTCCCTTTGTATTTGAGAGGCTGCAGCCAGAAGGGCTATTTCTGGTGAGGCTCTCTTATTTGATGTTGTCTGATCAGCTGTCTTTTAGATGAGTTTCTACTTCTGGATTTGCCACTGCTTTTCACCTTCTTTGTGGTGTGGTTGCTACTTAGAAGAAATTGTGTCATGGAGCTTTCTCTGGCTTCTGTACACTCTTGCGTGGCACAGAGTCTCATTTCATCTTAATTTCAATCAATCAACCATATTTAAATTGAACTCACTGTTTGCATGTATATCAGACCTCAGTAATAGGCTCAGTTTTTAAAGAGATAAAGTTGATTAGTCAATTATTTCTGTGATTTTCTACTAAAATCTGAACTGTTGAGATTTTTTTGAAAGCATACCATAGAGCTAAGTTATTCTTTGAAAGATTAGATGGAAAACATAGTAAACACTGAATTGTATTCAATGGATACCAAAATATATAATATCATTTCTATCCTTAAGGAATTTTCCGTTTAGAAAATAAAGAAGAGGTGAAGAGCTCTTTAAACTACATAAGCTTTTCAAAGACTTACAAGTTTTGTTATCAAGCCCAAAAATAATCAAGCCACTTTTACTTTTTAAAAAATTAATAAGTTATTGGATTTCTATGGTTGTTTTCCACTTCGCTGTCTGGTTTTATAGCTTTTTAGACAGTCTGACTGCTTGTTGTTTCAAGTAACAAAATTAGATAAGTGCCAACTACGTCCACAGTGCTACTAAAGATACTGTGGTATTCAGGATGAAAAATATTCATAGTCTGCCTTTATGATTTTACTGCCCATTAATGTATAAAAGAAACCCTTACCCAGAGTTAGATTCCAAAATTAGTGATTAATGTAAAAACTATATATCATAAACAGTATCTTTTAAAATGTTGTAAATTTCTTGTAAGTTTCTGTATACATGGCTTTGTGTGTGTTAGACTATCTCTTAGCAAGTTCAGTGTAGTCCATTTTCTTTTGGGCATAATATTGTTCCTTTGGTTGAATCTCAGATGAGGTTGTTGGCTTGTTTACAGAGTCTTTTTACCCTGAATAGAAACAAAAAAACAAGACACACAAAATAGAAATTGAATTGAAAAAAGCCACAAAATCCTCATTCCTGTTGTTAATGCCAGATACGTTTAAGTGAATGTTCATCATTTAAATATATTGTATGATGAATCTCCACTGTACTGAAAAACTATATCAGTACCTTAAGAGAAGTAAAAATAACAGGCTGTGGGTTTTAGATTTTAAAAAAAGCTAATCTTCTAATAAAGAATTCAGAAAGAAACTTCATACAGCAAATTGTATTTGAGATTTTAAAAACAGAGTTGATTTTGACAAACTGAGGACCTTCCAATATAAAAACATACATTCTGGGCAAAAGCACAAAACTTGCAAAAGCACACAACTTCAATATATTTAAAATATGTTTAAATTAACTATAAACATTCCATACTGATGGAAGTTTAGAATATGAGTTGACCATTATTAGGTGAAGGTGAAGGGCAAGTTGAACATGTTATTAGCGAGAAGGGGTTGTACTTAACTGGGAAGGCCACTGAAAGGTCTTGTGAGGAGAATGCCTTAGTTATGGCTCAAATCTAGGTACTAATTGTCTAAGTTCTCATAGGGAGTAGGGAAGAGAAGAACTTGAGACAGAAGTAAATTAAGCTAGATCAGGATGGAGCTAAAGAAAACTGAAATTGGGAGAGTGATACTGGAAACAAGAAAGGAGAGGGAAGACCCAAGAAATATAATTGTGTGTGAATTTTGCTTCAAACTGATGGCTGAAATGGACAGTAGGAAAAAAATCTGTGTCCGAATCACTTTAAGTCAGCTAAAGTTTCTACAGTAATGGCAAACAATTATTGTATGAATGTGTCTGTGTGTATATAATGTCAGAACTTATGTATATGTGTGCATATATATACATACATATATAGATTTTTTCCACATCTATATGTCTGTATATATACATGAATAGTAACTACTATATCTTGGTAATGTTCATAAAATAATCATTCATCATAAAATTTTCTCCTTTACCTAGGATTCGTTTAAAACATGGATTAAATAACGTTTCAAATGTTTATTTCTTAATGGCATACAGCATATTCTTGTTGCCTTATTAAGAGCATCACATTTGGCATTTCTCCTGCCCTTTTTATGCCTATATACTGTATCTTAGTTTAACACTTAATTTTCTGTTCTTTACACTGGTCTTGAAGTTGAAATTCTCCAAAAGGGTTTAGAATCCTTTTCAAGTGATGAAATTTGTTAGCAAACCTTTTAAATCCATAATGTAATTAAGTTCATCACAATTACTTTCGATCAATAGTGCATTTGTGCTTATCTTGAATGTGCTTTAGGAATGTATTCTGCTATTATTATTATTAATTATGTGTATTACCTAATAAAAAAAAAGAAGGCTATTATTAATGCATACCTGCATCCATCTATTCATCTGTCCAAATTTCTCTCATCATTTGACTTGAACAGAAAAGTTTTCTTGGGCTTTCAAAACAAAAAGCTATTTCACACTAACTTAGAAGAAGCAGTATTTTCCCATATCATTGATAAGTTCTGATTTATTTTATCTAGTAACTTATTTCAGAAACTCAATTTTGGATGCTGAGTCTCATTCCAGCTCCAAACATCTTTTTTCATTCTTAATTATATTAATAATTTATAATATCTTTTGCATTGTTTTCTCATAAAATTGAGTCAAAGATGTATATCCAGGATAAGGATTGGAGTAGCTAGGGTGGTATCTAAATTTAGAAAATATAAATGAAAGGCTTGCCATGGTTCGCTATATCTATTGGTATCCAAATATCAATGTTCACATATAAATAATTAATATAGCCCTGTAAATGTTAGAATGCTATATACAATGTGTCTGTGTGTGCGTTTCAGATCACTGTTTCAATAACTATAGATCCTCCATAGTTGGATTCAATATCTGAATTACAATTTATCATTCATCAGTCTATTAATGCATCTTTTAAATGAATGCAGATACATTTCAATTAACTTTCAGTGACTAAATTTTCAAGTATAGTAGAGCACATCATGCAACACTGGATATTCTTCTGACATGAGTTTCTAATCTATGTAGGGCATTTAAACAATATTTTCATGGATTTGAAGCTCCTTCAATGCTTGTGATGGTAACGGGAACCTGTGACTTCCATTTACCCATATGGCTTTTAAGTAGCAGATGCTTGGAGAAAATGATGAAAGGTGTGAATCATATTATCTGCGGAATTTTTCTAAATTATTATTATTTTTTATTTGTCAAAACATTACATAAAAGAATGGTAGTATATGTGTAACAGAATAAATTCTACACTTCAAAACTCTGTCACATTTTTCTGCTTACTATAGTATCTTTTTTCTGCCAAAGGCTGTTAACACTTCAATAAAAAAGCTGATAAGGTGTTGTCTCGTTGTTTACAAATGTCTAATATAAGAGGCTGATTTGGTTATTTTCCCAGCTCATTATAGAATTTTATGTACAACAAGACTAGAAACTAGTATCTTGAGAGTATGTTACATTGTAACACAATTAAACTGACTCTTTAATTGTGACTCTCAGCAAGAAATGTATTTCACATCATAACCCAGTAAATACATTTCTGTATTTTCCCTAGATCCTGGTTACCTGAAAGAAAAGCTTCACAAAGCAACATTTAGCCTTACTAATGCACTCTTATATTTTGTCTTTTAATTTAACAATATTTGTAATCCTGCACTGTGTAAAAGGTAATCAAATTAATAGGTAAATATATGTTCTTTTTCAGTTTTCCGTATTTTGCTTAAATATTTTGTTTGTACTATTCCATCTTTCATGAATCAGGATTTTTAAAAGACTTTATATGAAAAGGGGACACAAAGCATCTAACAATTTTTAATGTATAGAGCATTGTTACAAGTTAAAAGGAAGGTCTCCTGTAGCTCATAAACTTCTATAATTTATGAAAACCCTAGAAATTACAGAATGTTTAAAACTAGAAATAATCTTGACAACAAGATGGCATACTTTTATGTTTGTTCATACTTAAGATTGTGTGTGGCCTACATATCATCAACATCATAATCTAAATATTAATTCAAACATTTATCTTCTTTTTTCTTTTTGGCTTACATCCAATTAAAATGAGGACACTTTTATTTAAATATCTAAAGGAAGAAATTTAATTGACTGGCTATCTGATCAATGTGGTCAACCAAATAAGAATTTGGATAAATTAATAACCATCTCTCTCTCCTAATTATCACTTTGTATTTGCATTATTTAAATTGGTTGTTTCTAACTCAGATTCATCTCATTTCTCTGTGTTGCTTAGTCACACAGGAGAAAAGTGAAATTCCTCTTCTGACTAGCACTCTGAGTTTCAGATTAGAGTGCTAAACACTTTGAAACACTTTGGACTCTTCAATTCTGTATCCACAAAAACGTGTGTATTCTAAGTATTTTGCTCAGTTCTTTTGATTTACCAATGAGATTCCTGTCTCTGTGGAATTATTAGGGCCTATTCTTACGGCTTTCACCTTTTGCCTTCCCAGCGTTGTGGTCTTTCTGCTCCTTAGCTCGGCTAGGTCCGTGTTCCTTTCTTAAAACCAGGAGGAATTAGGTGCAAACACACCAAAGAGTGAGTTGAGTAGAATTTATTAAGCAAAAGGAAAGCTCTCAGCAAAGAAGGAAAGTGGAGCAGAGGGTCCCCTACTGAATGGCCAGAAAGTCCCCCATCTGGCTAAGTCTAAATCCTCTTAGGGACTCAGAATGGGAGTGCATGCTGATTGGTTTGTGAGTATACAAAAAAAGGTTAAATTGAAGACATCACTCAAAGGTAGGGATGACAGTGTAGAAATTAGGAAAGGGTAGATAAATACAAAATAGGTGAAGGGTAGGAATCAATCAGTGAAAAGTATGCTAAACAGGAAGAAGAGTTGTCAATTTGGGCCAAGGATTTAACTTGTAGCTTGGCTTTCTGGCTAATAACAGCTGATGACACGCTTTGAAGTCATCAGCTTGAGGTGGGGTTTCACTGGAGAACCATCTCTGTCTGCCTAGGCATTTGGCTACCTCCTGTTGCTCTCACCAAGTGACTGTTTTCTTCAATTTCCACATTTAAGAAAATCAGAAATGTTTCTTAAGAAAAAGTATTCAGTATATCTCACTTGTGACAGATATAAAAACTAGAAGAATAAACATATTTCTTGCTAACGACAACTAAATAGTGTCACTCATTCATATATATATATGTCAGGGGGGTACATTTGAACAATGAAATGAAATGTTTTCCTGGTAGGAATACACTGAAGCTGTTTTATCTTCTATGGCGCAGGTTTCTTCTATGCTTTGTTTGTTTTTGTAAAAGCCCTTACAGGTTCATGCCTTCATTGGAATGTAAAAATTCTTCACCCTCTGTAATCCCTAATTATCCATTTGCAGAATCATCATTATCTAGTCCTGTTATGTTGTCTCTTCTCTAGAGATTTGTTTGTACAACAGCCAAATTTTCTTATTTCTCAAATTTTGGCAGAAGTTAACTTCAGAAAACTTGTCCTGAATTGACATTGTAACATTTCTACCTACTACTAACTTTCCATTTATAGGAATAAGGGGGATTCTATTACTAGGACTTTAAAGGGTTTTCCTATTAAACATTTTGAAAATAAAATGACCTTGCCCATCAGACAAGTTGTTTAAAAAGTATTTCCTTCAATGTTTGAATGTATTCCAGAGTACCAAGGATTCTTTCTGTTTATAACAGTTGCTAATTATGTGAGTGAAACCTAGAATAGAATCTCAAAAATGGGCCTCCATGGGGGAATAAAGGAATTTCACAAGATGCCATGAAAAGTGTGGTATCTCTTACCTGATTTTTAATGAGTCTTCTCGCCACAATTCACACTAGGAAAGTCCTAAATCACAAGATATATAGATATACGCTTTCATATATTCTGTTTCTGGCAATCCTTTAAGATAAATTAGAGTCTGGCTATTTTCAGAATGTTTATGTCCCACAACTTCAATTACTGAAACCTAATCACCAAGATGATACCATTATAATATGGGGCCATTGGGAGGTAATAAAGTCATAAGGGTGGAGCCTTCATGAATGGAATTAGTGCCCTCATAAAAGAACCCAGAGCTAACCCCTTATACCAAGTGAAGACACAGCAAGACAGTGCCATCTACGAAACCAAAATGCAGGTCCTTACCAGACATCAAATCTGTTGGCACCTCAATCTTGGTCTTCTCAGTCTTTAGAATTGTGAAAAATACATTTCTGTTGTCTATAAGCTCTCCAACTTATAATACTTTGTTATAGCAGCCTGAACATACTAAGACAAGTCTCTGCCCTTGGTAAATTTGCAGATGAAATGCAGAAAGCCATATAAACAATGAGGATGGAACAATGGAGTGAATGAGTGGTTGGGAGAAAGAGAAAGAGCAACACATTCAATGTTGTTGCAGAGGATCAGGATGTGGGGTTGAGGGGAGTAGTGGAGCATCGAAGAAGTCTTCAGGGAGAAAGTTGAGAAAGTTGCGAATGAATTATTATTGGGGGATGGAATTCCAGATCATGTGATTTGCCAGTAAGAATTTTTCATAAGCCTGCATAGGTTCTAAACAATTGGGTCACGAGAAGATTTTGGACCATGAATTTAATTTCAAACACCTTTTTTCCCTGTCAACATTGGGACTGGTGTAGAGCTGGCTAAATAACAGCTGGTGATTGTGTCCCAAATGTTCCTATAGAAAAATTCCCAAAAGGAAAATATAAACTATATAGGCATTTTTATGGGCTTAATTATTCACATAAAACCATGGTCCACATTTACAATTAAAACCTACAGACATTGGTGTGGTATAAATTGAGAACTAAATTTAGGTCTATCTGCCCAAATTACTTCATATCAACTACCTCATTCATAAACATGCATGGACACACACATACACACCCCCGTCTGCAATTGTCTTCAGTGACCTTACAATTTTCTCCCTGAGCAAAACTTCCATTAAAATATGTTTCTAGTTGGCCTCTGCTATAAGCACAACTGTATTACCTGGGAGTGGGGACACAAACACATATTTGCTCTTTTAACATTTTAATTGATTTTTTTTTCTTATGGTCTGATCAGCATTTGGTCCAGATCAGAGACCTGAAAAAAAAAAAAAAAAAAAAAAACGGAACTAAAACCAAGTCTTTGATAGATGGAGAATATTTTATGGCATTTGGATCTTTCCTAATGTGAGAAGCCTGGGTAGAATGCTGTTTTTAGAGACATGGGGAATGCAGGAAGCTACATGAAGCTTTGAAGTAATTAGGAAGTATGAGACAGGGAAGCAAAAATGGGCAAAGTGCATCAGGAGATACTACGGACGTACTTCTTAGAGCTGCCTCAGGTTAATTCACTAATCGCCTTGGCTTCAGAACATCACTGCTAAATTATCTCGTAATTACAGTTAGGAGGGCAGAGGTAGAAAGAGATGAGTCAAGCCATAGGCTATTTACCGTGGCTTGGGCTTCAAACACAGCCAAGGAGGTAAAGAAAGAGAAAAAACTGTCAAAGACTTTTAAAAAAGACATGTTTGTTTCAGGACAGACTGTGAAGGGAGAGACAAGGGACACATGAGCAACGGAAAGGCCTTCTGTAAGGCTGGGCTGGTGTCCTTGACTGCTGAGTTGGGACTGATGAGTGGGGACATGAGCAGTCACTGTCATGTGGCAATGATTTTACATCAGCAGCCCAACATATCTGGTAGCAGCAGGAGGGAAAAATGAAATATCTCCTCTGATTGAAACTGTTAGGGGATTCATGGAAGAGGAACACAAGTGCCCAAATTAGGAGGAGACAGAGATTGTCAGTTGTAACCCCTGTTCTTTTGGGGAGAAAAAACTTTCTGATGAGTGCAAGGAACTGGGGCCTTGTTTTACTCTTTTATAGCTCATCTTAGAAATGATACCCTTTCTTGCCTATAAAAAATAACTGTTTGAGGCTTAATTCAGAATGACATCCCCATTTAGGCCATAAATGTTTGAAGCCTAAACTTAAAATCAAACTTGTCTTCCGTCTCTCTGCTACACTGACAACCCCTAGGGCACTCCAAGTATTTTTATATGTATAAATTGCTTTGGCTGTACAAAAGTTTTTAAAATTCAGCCTTTGTGTCACAAAGGACTAGCAAAAGTATTAAAAGGGTGGTAATCTCAGCAAGAGTTTTAAATTCAGCTTATGTCAGGCAAACACAAGTTGGTTCACATGTTTCATGTTATCTAAGTCTCTTTTTAAAAAAGAAAAAAAGAACTCATTATGCCAGTGAAAAGCAATTTATAGTGAGACCATCACCAATAATTGTTTGTTTTAGGCTGTGAAGTGGTAGGGTACTTTCCTGCCTGGGTGGAATCAAGTAAAAATAACCATGTTTTTTCTGTGTTTGCAAGCAGGATAGGTTGTGATGAATAAGCCATTACATTTCAAAACAGACATTTTGATGAAGTTAGAATAACATGAAAAATGGCAATACCTTTCAAGTCCAAGAACTTGTGCAATTTAGTGACTTCTTAAATCAAATTTCAAAGAATATTATTTATTTTAATAATATTGTTTAACTTTGAATAACCTTATTGCCTTTCTCCAGATGTGCACCCTTCCTCTTCCAGACATGACCTAATTTGTTTCCAAAACATACCCAAAGTAGATATGGTAGTTTGTCTACCCAATAAACGGCAACATCCTACCTCCCAGGATTTGGCCATATGACAACCTCATCATTCTTGACAGAGCTGAGAAGCAGGATTTAAACAACAAAACTGGAGGCAGAATCAAAGTTGCAACCACAGAGTCCATGCAACTAAGCAAATGCATTTTCTCTTATGAGTGTTCTCTTAGAACAGACAAAATCTTATTTTACTGACAATTTTAACAAGTTTGTTATGTGGTTACCAAACCCACTGCCTATTAAGAAGCAGCAAATTAAAAAGGGGATGTGGCTGCGAAGACTTGCACAATGATAGCAGTTAAACGTGTCAGCAAGAAAATGGAAGAAAATCTGTAAAAAGCCTACAAAGGAACTCAAAAATCACAGGAACTAAGCTATTTAATGAAGGTAAACAGATCTACAAACTTGTATAATCATTGAAGTTACTATGGTACTACAACTGGTATTCCTGATGATTGTCGTAGGTCATTATGGAAGTGTTATTTTAAGTTCCATAGTTTGATCAGTTTTCAGAAAACAAGCAGAGTAAATAACTGACTTAGAAAGATCGTCATCCACAACAGTCATCTTTTTTTCCCCCCCAAAGGGAGGTTTAAAAGGTTAAACTTTAGCTGTCATGTTGTTTTTGTTCATCCTAAGTCATCATTCAACATTGCAAGTGAGTTTCACTTACAAAATTAAACAACTAGAATAAAAATAAGTTATTGGGTAATAAGGATGTCCAAGCTCATTTAATGTATACCCAGCTTCAAAATCATCCTTTAAAATAAAGTCAGGGAATGTATTTAACATGTCTTCTTGTGTCCCATGGCTAAATATATTACAACATTTTTCTGGTACGATCAAGGTTGTAGATTAAATTCTCCATATGGACCGGTTATTGTATTGTTATTCTTGGCCCCCATTTATCCTCCTAAATGGCATATAACAAATAAAATTTATTTCTACTTCCATAAAAATAATCACATAATTACTGGAGTAACATCTGATTATCTACATATTTTAGAACAGCATCTTAAATAATAAAACTCCATTCATTCACTGGGTTCTGATTTCCTATCTTTAATGTAGACAGGGAATGAGAAGAGCTAGCTCAGAACACACAACGACCGTGGCGTAACACACAGCTCAGAACACACAATGACCGTGGCATAACACACAGCTCAGAACACAC